>OZ018326.1:9159227-9359227 GCA_963969495.1 Ceratothoa steindachneri | reverse complement strand
TCACGCTGACATAACTACAATTTTGGAACGATGTTATGCTCCTGAAAAAAGGTGGTTGCATCCTCATCGGTTTTCAAGCGAGATCACAAACTTTTCAGATTCCACAATCATCCATAATTAGTAAATCGGTAAAAAAAAGACACGTTATATATATGAACATATGTTAACCAACCCAACCATAACTTTTTAACTGCCCATTTCTCCCCAAAATAAATGTAATATTTGAAATCAGCGTGTAAAAACTGCGTCACTGACAAAATTTATTAAAATATCGGACACCGCCCAACAAACTCAAAGGTCAAAATTTGTTTGTTGAAAATATGCATTTTGCTATTTCCAGATTTTACGGGTCACCCTTTATAGAACATGTAATATATCTATTATCAGTTAGGTTATAACAACTATTATTTAGAACACTCACCGAGGATGACGAGGCGCATCAGATGTGGTAGTAATTAACACAATAAGAAAATTAGTAGGGGTTAGTAAATAGAATAATGTAATATGTAATTTAGAGTTGTTGTGTCTATAGCTTTTTCTTAAGTAGGTCATTATCTTGATAGAGTGGGTGATGGGCGTAGACTGACTACTTATTTCTACACGACCTTAAGAGGTCACCTAGTATTGAAGTATCGACAACAAGACTATAGTAAACTGCAATAATAGATCACGTCATTACATCCCTCTACCGTTAGTTAGAACATAGAACAATACTTATAGATTTAGCCTATCTACAGTTTTTTTCACTCTTGAAGACCAGCGCACATTAGCTGAAGGAGAGCCAATAACCTGCAGTGAAGAGTCTACAACAGGAGAGACAGGAATAGGAAGCAAAATAGGACGAACTGGAGAAGTATGAGAAACAGGTTGTAACACAGGAGCTTCTATAACAGGAGCCCCTGTGGTTCTAGGAATAACCTGATCTTGGTACCTTTTTACAACATCTCCTGTGAGTACACTACAGCTATAAGATAAAGGACCAGTCTGCTCCTGTACCTCAGCAGTTATCCACTTTGGACCACCAGTAGTATAATTCCTGATCATCACTGAAGATGATGGTGGCAGGGATAAGTTTCTAATAGACTTAGTGGTTAGCTTTCTGACATTCCTGCCTATGGGCCACTCTAGCAAATAATGGTTCTGTATGCCACAACAAATCTAATCTAAACCTCAAGCGTCGACCAAACATCAACTCAGCTGGGGAAACTCCAGTAGTAGAGTGTGGTGTCATTCAATAGTTAAATAGGAACCTATCTATAGTTGTCCTAAGAGGCTCGGAAGATGTACGGAGAGCTTTTTTGAAGGTCTGAACCATCTTCTCAGCTAAACCATTAGTAGAAGGTTTATATACTGCTGTAGTAATGTGATACCACAACTTGTGACAAATTCCTTAAACTCAGTAGAAATATAACAAGGACCATTGTCAGAAACAAGTGAAACTGGCAAACCAAACTGAGCAAACGAATGTCTAAGAAACTTAATAGTTTCTCTAGCAGTTGGACCTGATGCAGGGTAAACATCAACCCATTTAGAGTGAGCATCCACTATTATGAGAAACTGCTTCCCATCTACATACTGGCCCAGCATAATCGAGATGCAACTTGTGCCATGGCGACTGTGGCCACTCACAAGGATGTAATTCCGCTTTAGGGGGTGTACCGTGTAGAGCTAAACACTGGGGGATACGACCTACATAGTTCTTCGAGGTCCTTGTCCAAATTAGGCCACTAAAAGTAACCTCTAGCTAATTCTTTTATGCGAGAAGCACCCACATGATTAGTATGTAGTTCACGCAATAGAGTATTCCGTAATTTAGGATGAATAACTACTCTACTGACCCACAAGACTGTACCTGAATAAATGGATAACTCATCCCTCCCCCGAACATAAGGAGCAAGGCCAGGATCCCCCATAGTTGAGGCTGACCACCCAATCTCGCAGAACTTGTGTACTTTAGAAAGAACAGGATTTGCACGTGTGCAATCCCTGGCAGCGTCACTAGTGACTGGTAAAAGTCTAGAAAATTCACCAGCATAGTCCAGTCAGCTGGAACTGGACTATTGTCAGTTATGTTAATACTAGGAAGAGGTAGACAACTTAGAGCATCGGCCGTACTTAATAAGGTTCCAGAAAGATGAATAAGAGTGAAATTATAAGCCTGCAGAAAAAGAGCTCAACGTTGTATTCTACCAGAAGCCATAGGGGGGATACATTTAGAACAAGAAAATGAACCAAGAAGAGGTTTATGATCTGTCACCAATGTAAAATTGTGCTGACCCCACAAATAGAAATGGAATTTCCTTAGAGCAAAAACCATTGCCAAAGCTTCCTTTTCCAAGTGAGAATAATTACGTTCTGTAGCTAGTAGAGTACGAGAAACAAAGTGAACAGTCTGCTCCATACCATCTATGAGGTGGCCAGAACAGCTCCGATTCCATAAGCACTGCTGTCTGCAACCACTACAATAGGTTTCTTTGGGTCAAAATGCACTAGCACTTCAGAAGATAGTAGAAGCTGCTTGGAGGTAACAAAAGCAGTTGTTTGTGCTTTTCCCCAAGACCAAGGTACACCAGATCTTAATAAGATGTTAAGAGGTTCCAGGATAGAAGCTGCCTTAGGAATGAACCTCCTATAAAAGTTAAGCAAACCTAAGTATGACCTCAGCTGAGTCACATTAGTAGGAATAGGGGCATCTGCAATAGCTTGAACTTTGTCAGAAGTGGGGTGAATACTCTGAGCATAAATACGATAACCCAGATAAGACACAATAGGAACAACAATAGCATACTTTTTCAAACAAAGCTTCAATCCAGCAGTTTCTAGTATCTTTAGTACATATCTAAGTCTCTGATCATGCTCATGTTTAGATGAACCACATATGAGCACATCATCTAAGTAGCAAAAAACACCTGTAAGATCCCTTAATAAATCTTCCATTGCTCGTTGAAAAATACCAGGTGCGGGGAAAACTGCAAAAGACAACCTTTGCTATTTAAATAACCCACGATGTGTGTTAATCACAGTATACTGTTGCGATGCATCATCAAGGCATAATTGGGCATATGCCTGAGACATATCTAGTTTAATAAATAGCTTACCACCTGGGAGACTGCTAAACAGATCCTCGATCTTAGGAATGGGGTAGGTATCAAGCTTAGCGGCTCTATTTACTGTAAGCCGATAGACTCCACAAATCCTGACTGATCCATTTGCCTTCAATATGGGTACCACTGGAGCAGCCAAGGCAGAATGCGGTATAATGTAAATTATACCTTCTTCTACCAATCTATCCAATTCATTTCTACTTTAGCTCTTAGTGTATAGGGAATTGTCCTGACTATACATAATTTAGGAAAGAACCTAGGGGCGGTCAATAAGTTTTGCGAATCGGTAGGGCAAAACAGAGGAAGGGGGATGGCTGTTTGTGGGGGGTGTTAGGACAAGTTATGACCTGCAGCCGCACGCTCTTGCCTCGCCTATTTAGGAAGCAGTAGCTGATCGCAGATCGTCAGTCACAAATTTTCCAACAATGGAGAAGGTTGAGCACCGCGCAGTGATCAAATTTTTTGACCAAGGAAGTCAAGAATGCAAAAGAGGTCCATGAACGCATGGTTGCAATGTACACCGACACCGCCCCTTCCTGTGCAACCATTGCTCGCTGGAATAGGGAGTTCCGCCATGGTCGTGAGTCCCTTGAAGATGACCCCCTTCCTGTGCAACCATTGCTCGTTGGAATAGGGAGTTCCGCCATGGTCGTGAGTCCCTTGAAGATGACTCCCGTCCAGGACGCCCGTCAGCCGTGACCAAAGAGGACAATGTGGCCCGTGTGGAGAGAATGATCCTCGAAAATCGACGGGTGAAGGTCGAAGAAATCGAGCGAGAACTTGGAATATCACATGGAAATGTGATGAACATCATCCACGACAATTTGGCTATGACCAAGGTCTCTGCCCGTTGGGTCCCTAGAAACCTCACGAAACCTCACGCCCCATGATCGACTTCAACGTCGTCGTCAAAGTTCGGAGGCCAGAGTTGCACAAGCTGCCCTGCGCGAGTGCAGATTCGAGGAGCTCAACCACCCCCCCTACAGTCAAGATCTGGCCCCTAGTGACTACTTTTTATTCCGCCAGCTCAAGGCTGCACTGCGTGGACGCCGATTTGTGGACGATGAAGATGTCTAGCTCGCCGTCCAGGAGTGGATTGAACAGCAGTCGGGAGATTTCTGGTTGTCGGGAATTCGAAGCCTCAGGGACAAGTGGCGCAAGTGCATTGAAGTTGAGGGTAGTTATATTGAAAAATAATAAAACACTTTTCCTCATATCTTGTTTCCTTATATCCGAATTGCAAAACTTATTAACCGCCCCTTCGCATTTGGATCTACCTCAATAGGAAACGTTTAACCTTTAAGGCAACCCAGACCAGGAGAAAATAAATCTGGCAATTCTTTTACTAGATCAGCTTCAGTATATGATACACTATTTATATCTGAGAGCTTCCGATTATTTAGATGAAGAGAATTAATTAGATATCTTCCTAAAAGATATGGCTCTGATCCTCCGACAACAACAATAGTTGCTTGACAAGAATAAATAGAATCAAGTCTAGCACAGACAGAAATTTTACCTGCTACTTTGAAGGGAACACCACCATAAATCTTAAGGTTTATAGAAGAAAGATGAAGAACAGGCCTCACTTTCAATAGGCCATAGATTAGAGAAAGTGTCCTCAGAAATAAGGAAACATGCAACACCTGTATCTAATTCCATAGTTACACACATTATTTAGAAATAAATTGATATTAAGAGGATTATCTTTAGTAGGAGTAACATTAAAGACATAGTCATAGCTAGAATTTATCTCAGTGACTTTACCCTTGTCCAGTTTATGGACACAATCATTCCCTTTAAATTTTGGGTTGGTCCTACCAAAATTTACGCTTTGCACATTTTTGCACATAGGTTTAATATGCCCCTTCTGATTACAAGCAAAGCAAGTAGCATCCTTGAATGGGCACTCCCGTTTCCAGTGTAACTTACCACAATCAGAACATGATGTCTTAGGTTTTAAAGTATCATCTGCCACCCCAGCTTTAGGCTGAGTAGGCTTATGCTTGAAGGTAGGGGCTCTGTTTACGCAGTTTGTTTATAACAGAGTGTCCCATAGCTTGTGCATCTCTGAAAGCTGCCTATCTAGCACTAGTTATTGCTACAGCTCTACTAAAAATTAAGTCTGATTCTGCCAGCAAAATGTGCTGTGTAGACTCATTAGATAGGCCCATCACAAATCTGTCTTTTAACATATCTTTTAGATGGTCACCAAACTCACATGTGTGCGCTGGTGCTTTAATTCCAGCAACAAAATTAGCAATAGTTTCACCAGACTTTTGATTCCTAGAATAGAACTTAAATCTTTCATATATTAGAATAACCTTGGGTTTGTTATGTTCCTTCAGAACTTTAATAATATCAAGATATTTACCAGTCCCTGGTTCCATTGGTGATAACAGACCCTTAGCTAAGGCAAAAACCTTAGGTCCAGCCAATGTAAGAAAGGCTGGTACCTTCTTCTCCTCTGGGATAGATTTAGCTAGAAAATAGAGTTCGAGTCTACTAATATAGGTCTCAAAATCCTCTCCTCCAGCATCGAAACTCTCAATAGAACTTATAAAAGACATTGTATTGCAAAAAATAACCTACGAAAGATAGAAATCTACACTCAGAAAATAGGTATAGGGGACAATTTAACCCACTGATAATAGGCAAAACACAAATCCTCAATCCTCATCGCCAATGTAGTATATCTATTATCAGTTAGGTTATAACAACTATTATTTAGAACACTCACCGAGGATGACGTGGCGCATCAGATGTGGTAGTATGGTATTTTGGTTATTAGTGGGATTGATTTTAGTTAATAAATCAGCCTAGATAGCTATTTGAAAACCATTACCATAAATTTGTTGAAGTGGATGAAATAGTCATCTGCTGATATTTAGGCCTAACGACTGACGTGAAATGAATTTAGAAAACTTCTGAACTAGGGTTTGTAAGAAAACGGACGATAAACAAAATAAATATATTTAAAAAATCAATGAATGCACAATGAGAGAATTGAATTAGGAAATAACTAGTGAGCGGTTATTACAATTATATGGATAAATGATATAATTAAATTCAGAATTGTTAAGGAATACAACGTAATGCAATGTATGAAAGCAATGAAAAGTAGGGTGAATGTAAGGTGAAGTGAGGTAAGGTATGGTAAAGTAACTAAGGTAACTAATATATGGGAACTATATGGTAACTATGATGTGGTAACTAACATGTGGTAATTATGATGACTAAGATAACTATGATGGACTGTGAATTTGGATCTGCAATGAGAGAAGTAACCGGAATTAGTACCTACCCTCGTATTGCAATTTGCAGAGAATAAGTGTGAGAGGACGAGGAATTAAACTAAGTATGATTTGTTTGGAGTTAAATAACTAAACGGAGAAGGAATGATTACCGACCTTTATGCTGAGAATGGCAAGGGACGAATGGTGAATATTGGTGTTCAATGTGGTTGAGCTGAAAGCGTGTGTTTGTGTTATTATTAACTCTCTTTTATAGGTGCATAAACCCCATATGGATTATAGGCATGTGTGTTTGACTAAAGTAAGTGTTGCCGAAAAGAATGTATCTTAGCCAATGAATTTTGGATGGCAATTATATATTACAAAATATTTGAGATTTTGGATTGATTATTTATACATAACTAAGTTGAGATTTTACATAAGATTTAATGGAAATTGTAGAATTTAAATGGGAAAATAAATGGATAATTTTACATTGAATTTAAAAAGGAAAGTATGCTAATTGAATATTGATACATGCAATATTTTATAGGAATGCCAGAGGGCATTGCTATAACACTCCCCCCTTAAGAAAATTATCCCCTTTTGTATTTAAGACCCGCTATCCAAGTAACGCCGAGGCCTTCTGACGACGCGACCGGAAAGTGTGACAGTGCCATTGGTTAGGCTGCGGTGGCACACATTCGCTGTGGCAGTGCCAGTAACGTTGGACGAGGCACCGACACGAGAGAAGGTTGAGGGAGCGAAGGTGATCCGCTTGTTGGTTCCTTGCGAGATGGTGTCAAGCGGGATGTGAGAGTCTTTAGTCCCGTTGTCCGCTGACGGAGTCACAACTGGGGCAGAGATTTGCTCCTGATTGACCTCTTCTAAGGACGAGGGTTCCTGCAACAAAAGAGGAGGAGGCAGCAAAACGGAAGGTGGAGTTGGAGTAGTAGGGGTGGTTAAAAGGGTGGGGTTGAGGTAGTTTGGGGGGATTACTGTAGCATAAAAGGGTATAGTAGGAGGAGAATGAAGTGATAGTGGTTCCACATGAACATTTTCGGTATAAGTGGGTTTCATGGCGTGTTAACATAGCCCTATGTCGGTGCGAGAGAACTGATGACGTGTTGTCATAGCTGTGTGTGAGTGACGTAATGGGATGTTGCAATAGTTTGTGTGAGTGCTGAATAGATTGATGGTGTGCTGCCATAGCACTGTATGGGTGCTGAGTGGATTTATGGCGTGTTGCCATAGCACTGTTGGAATGCTGATGAGCCGGCGACGTGTTGCCATTGAAGCTGTATGAGTGCTAAATGAATTAGTATGATATGAAGTAAGGATTGAGTGTGGGTCAAAATATAAAAGTGAGGACCTACCTGAATAATTGAAGTGAGGTGCGAGTGGTAGATGTTAACCCGTTTATCGTTTATCCCTTAGGTTGTTAGTTTAAAGGATGTGATTGAAAGGCTTGAGTGAGAGGAATGCGAGAATTAGAAGGATGGGAAATTGAAGTTTAAGGATTTGGAGAAAGTGTTTGAGTTGGGTGAATTGAGAAAACTAGAGGGTTGAGGTTAGAAGAAGGTACTGGTTCTAAATATGTGCACGGTTGGAAGCACTTTAGAGCTTGTGCGCCATATTTGTTGTGGTACCAGCACCACTGAGTTGAATGAGAGGAAAAGGAAACGTTATTTTTCGGGAGACTACTTGGGGCAGTATGCAAAGAAGTATAACGGTGGCTACAAGGCTGTGTACAGCGTACAGCGTTGTGCCCATACCTTTGATGATACCAGCAAGGACCCTGATGGTGTGGAAGGTTATGAGAATATGCGGAAGAATGAGGTTGAAAATTTTGCTTCCTCTGACCTTTTGTATCGGGATGCCCTTGTTGGTTTCTCTTTTCTGAACCAGAGTGGGACCTGCGCCTTCGATTGCCACACCCGTGCCAGTGCTCGCTCTATGATTCCCGCTGCAGCTTTAGCCGCTGGATGTTGGCATCCATCCTCCGTATTGAAGCTTCAAGGTCCCTCGATAGAGAAGATGGAACCCTTGAACGATCGACCCGGTCGTCAGAGGAGCTCGACGTTCCTCGAACCTGAGAAATAGAAAGATTATTGTTAAATGGGCCGTGAGTTTAGCCGTTGCCCCAATTCACATAAGGACGCTTGTATAATTTGTCTGCGGCTATAGCAATCTCATCAACACTCGTGGTGCTTGAACCTAGGATCAGTGGCCTGATATCCTCTAGGACTCCTCTCATGAAAATCTCAGTGAGAAGAGGGCTAAAAAGTTCGGTTTGAGCACCTTTTACTCTGATAAGGTCCTTCAGATGCGTTAAGAAAGAAGTAGGACTCTTATCTCCCATTTCCTGAGTGTTCAGGAGCTCTCTCAAGTCGTCTATTTGGGACCTACCGTATTTGTTAAGGAAAGCCTCCTTCAGGCGGTCTAGAACGCCAGCCTGTTCCCCGTTATTTAGCACTTCGCTGAATTGTACAAATATACTTATGGGCAAACGCTTAATTATTGCTGCCTTTTTCTCTTCTTCGGTGATGCTCTGAGGTTTAAGAAAGAGGGGCAAAACTTCCAACCATGCAATTGGGTTTGCAGGATCATATACGGGAAGCGAGAGGTACACATGTGGCTGCCTATGCGTGGAGTGGGGATTCAAGGCAAACTGTTGGTTATGATGATCGGGTTGGCCGCTAACAGATGTCCTTATTTGTTGTGTTTGTTCCATCATAGTCACTATGTTTTATGTGTACTTGTGCTGGTTAAATGAATGTGTTGATGTGAATGAAGTAGCTGTGGTTGTGTGCACGTGTGTGTGTGTGTGTGTGGAAATTATTCACGATCACAGGAATGAGAAGAAATGAAAAATAATTATGAGATTTTGGATTGATTATTTATACATAACTAAGTTGAGATTTTACATAAGATTTAATGGAAATTGTAGAATTTAAATGGGAAAATAAATGGGTAATTTTGCATTGAATTTAAAACGGAAAGTATGCTAATGGAATATTGATACATGTAATATTTTATAGGAATGCCAGGGGGCATTGCTATAGTAGTAATTGACACTAAGTTATTAGTGGGAGTTAGTAAATAGAATAATGTAACATGTAATTTAGACTATGATAGGAAACAGTACACTTGACACCGTCCCACACACAAGAGGAAGAAGAAAAAACGCCATTATCTTCCCCTTTGGAATTAAACTTTTTGGAATTTATATTATTCATAAATATATATAATTATAAGGGTATTATTTGATAAAGGTCACAACGAGAAATAACCATACTAAGCATACTTATCCAAAAGAGTTTTTGGTGCTTTCTTATATCTCCTATCCATTTTTTTGTGTGCGAATGCAGATTTATATCTAAATATAATTTATTTTTTTTAATAATAATAAATATTGATACCATGCGAATACACCCTACGTTCATTCGTGATGTTCCAGTATTTTCACTTTTATTTTAGAGTTGTGTATACTATGAGCTCATTAAAAAAAATGAAGGCGTAGGGTAACCCCCCCCCCCCCACACACACACACATACACGAAAAAGGTATAGTATTAGGGAGGGAAGCGAATGGTCTCATTGTTTCACAAACTGGTAATTCGAATATTGAACAGAAAGAAAGGCTTAAGAATATATGCAAGAAGTGACTACATAAAAAACAACAAAAGACGATCGAAATGCAAGACACACGATGCATGCATTCTCATGTGAAGAGTAGAATTTTATGCATAGGAAAAAAGTAATTATTTTGTTATTATGCCAAACGCAATTAGATATCGGTTCACAAGAAGTGGTTCACTACAAGTCAATGTGTTTAGAAGTTTGTTCATTTATATTTAGAAACCAACCCAAGATTCGTGTAAATTTGATCATTAGAAAATCTAAACTGTGTTACACTTTATTGCAGGACAAATTTGGTGGGCACAAAAAGCACAAATCCAACTTCTCCATAGCCGAGGGCACGCAGTTTCAAACAGGAAATTACACCTTTTTTTTAACAACGAGTTTTGATTAAAAAAAGAATTTATATACAGGGTGTCTCAATTCCAATTATTATAAGAAATAATTGGAATTATGAAAATACAATGATACACAAAGACACTTGTGTATCACGGTTACACTACATGTATATAAGGTCAGAAATATTGTTGTCGACACACTGGTATTTCTCGCTTGGCACTGGCTCTGGCGCTCTGATTTACGCCCTCCTGATTTAACACCCTTAGATGTTTATGCTTGGGCGTTCATTAAGTCTAAGGTGTACACTGGTAGGATAATTAGTGACGTTGCTGCACTTAAAAATCTCATTATTGATGCAGTTCAAAACATAACACCACAAATGCTGGAAAGTGTGTTTCAGGAACCATCCTATTGCTTTGAGCTACTCGTCTGTAGAGACATTTGTACACTGGTAGGATAATTAGTGACGTTGCTGCACTTAAAAATCTCATTACTGATGCAGTTCAAAACATAACACCACAAATGCTGGAAAGTGTGTTTCAGGAACCATCCTATTGCTTTGAGCTACTCGTCTGTAGAGACATTTGTACACTGGTAGGATAATTAGTGACGTTGCTGCACTTAAAAATCTCATTACTGATGCAGTTCAAAACATAACACCACAAATGCTGGAAAGTGTGTTTCAGGAACCATCCTATTGCTTTGAGCTACTCGTCTGTAGAGACATTGATGGTCGCCATGTGGACCAGTAATTATTTATAGCATATACTTTAAATTAAAGGTTTTCTAAAATCAGAACCTGTTTTTCATAATTCCAATTATTTCTTGCATTGATCCGGATGGTAGGTTTTTCCTGATCATTTTTAGCTGCTAAGAGGTCAAGGAAGGGCAATTGTTTTCTTCTCTATTTCCACAAAAAAAAATTGAAAGAAGAAAGGAATTTTAAGAGCGAACTAAATACTTACCGATATGTTTCTCCGTGCCATT
The DNA here is from genome assembly GCA_963969495.1 of Ceratothoa steindachneri. Classification (NCBI taxonomy): domain Eukaryota; kingdom Metazoa; phylum Arthropoda; class Malacostraca; order Isopoda; family Cymothoidae; genus Ceratothoa; species Ceratothoa steindachneri. The sequence continues at coordinate 9,347,923 of OZ018326.1, read as the reverse complement.
AGATTATGCGACCCTAATTTTGTCGACGATAAATTCCAGTATATTAGTATGGTCTTTAAAAAAAATAGGCCGCACCAATTAATGTAAGAAAATTATTATCGTGAAGCAGTAACAACAAAACTGATGGCAAATTCCTTAAATTTCTCGTCAACATATCTGATGCTACCCTGAAGAAATTCAAATTTACCAAACCTGTTCTAACAAAATCTCAAAATTTCTTAGGCATAAAATTACCAAGGCCGAATTGAATGTACCCACCCCTCTCCCAATACATAGGTGAAACTATTGATCTCGAGATAAGATTAAAAGAACACATAAGGGATCTCCAATTGGGTAACCTTAATAGAACTTTTGTCAAACATCGGAAAAACAGAGCTCATAATATTAAAGATGTTGAAACGAGGTAAATCGCGGAGGCTTATTACATCATAAAAACCTCTTTTATTGGCAATAAGAATTTTTAGAAAATAGATCAATTAACCTTTAATATTATTAATAAATCCCAAATATTTATTTGAGTCATACCGCAAGGAAACGGAAGAAAACGGAACATATTTTTCCTTCCTAAAAGGTTTTTAACTAATTGCGAAAAGATCTGTGAAGAAGATGAGGACCGAACCAAGCACGCTAAAGCAGCGTGCACCGCTTGGATGATGACTACCGTCAGTTGCTCATCGGAGAGTGGTTGATGAAGTCTTATGTCCTCTTTCAAGTCCTGCCAGTTTTTCAGTGGATTAATATATGTATACTGAAGTGGCCAGTCCAACACCCTGATATTTCTGTATGTCCTGCTGGAAAAATAATATTCCGGGCACTTCTGGAGAGGTCTCGGGCTGTGAATACGTCTCGCAATTCTTGCTGGCATCACAAACACCCAGACGACACACCACTAAACATGATATGCAGCCCCATACCATTACAGAGTGGCCACTATTGCTTTACTGTTAGCACTATAACCTCTCGATTCAAAGGTAAAGTGCTTGCCTTCAGTGAACTCTACCGTTGCCACGGATCAAGAACAAATATATATATATATATACAGTATAGTTCGAATGTCTTGGGACACCTCTATCCTAGCTGTTTTTTCATTAATAAATCAGAAAGTATAAAAGGTAGGGCAATCAAATTTCGATATGCGGTTGAAATAAATTTTCAAGTTAATTTATCGAAAACCAAAATGAACTATAATCAAATAATTATTAAAAATAATAAACATGCGGATACGAATGTTTTGGGACGAACAATTTATTATTTGGTTGTGTGGACGTTTAGTAGTTTGCTCGGATTTCTTTTCCATTCCTCCTAAAAGAAAAGCTCTAATTATTTAAGATTTCTTGGTTGACGCTTGTAGACCCTTGAATTTATCTCATACCAAAGGTTTTTAATTGGATTAAGATCTGGTGACTAGGATGGCCAGTAAGAGGCTATGAAATGGGCCAATTTTAAAGATGAAAGGTTGTGGTAAACACAAAATCGGTTAAACAATAATTAATTGCAAAATGGAAAATAAGCTTACGTCAAACCAATTAAACCATAAAGCTATTTTTAATAATACTTACCATATTTAGGAATCCAATCAATATCCAACATTTTGATTGATCATCATTGGTCACGTGATTGTATTCAAAGCCGCTCATTGGATAGGGGTTTAAAAACCGAGAAAGCCTATCTTTTTCTAACTTAATTTTATTACTCAATTAAGTTTTGATAATAAAACTAAATTCTAAGCAAGGAAAAATTCTTTTTTAATGGAACATCAAATCAAATGAACGCAAGAAGGACGAAACGCATAAGAAATACATATCATCCCCGTCACTATGGGAAATAGAGGGAGTGTAACAACAACTCATTTTGGCAAAATCTTTTTTCATGTCAGCTTTCGAAAAAAGTTCTGTGGAAGCGATTCTCGCACGAATATACCCATCTCTTTCATCATGACCAGCAATTTTACCGCATGCACTTGCTAATTGACGAATCAGGCGCTCCACCGATTGGGTGTGTGTTGGGAAAGATGGCAATTCAAATTTGTTGAGAATCAAATCGTGAAGTTCGGTGATGGTGAAATCGCAAGTGAGGGTAGACTCGTAAGTCGTAATTAAAAGTAAAGAAATAAACAAAAGAGGCGAAGTGCCCAAAACTAAAAAACAAAAGAAAACAAAACAAGAAAAGCGTAAATAAAAGAGACGAAGTGCCCAAAACAAAAAACGAAGGAAAACAATAAAACAAGACAAGTAAAGTGTAAATAAAAGAGGCGAAGTGCCCAAGTAAAAACCGAACTAAAACAAAGATAGGAAATTTTTCGCATGTGCCATAGATCCCACTTCTGATTGGCTGGACTCGAATTTCGGGATTCCCAGTCTAAAGAGGGAGATTAAAAGAGACACGAGAAGTAAATTGAAACCAAAGGGAGAGGGACAAGGAGAAAGGAAGAGAAATAAAATAATGTTAATACAAAATCAATGCAATAATTAAATTGACAAATAAGGCTCCCATAAAAAATGAAAATTGCAAAAAAATTAGGAACATAAGTCTAAGCTAATTTCTTTAAGAATGAGTTTTTTCATAGCATCATCAATTTTAAAAAGGCCAGGGAAAAAGTTAAAGTTATTAAATTGGCTTATACATGAACATTCAACAAGGTTTCTTTTAATTGAGTCATTTGAGCGAGAAGTAAATTTGGCTGAATTTCAATTAATTAAGTGGTTATTTTCGGACATATGCACAAAAAACGTATTATTATTTACTGTACAGCTCTCCTAACATTGTATTTTCGGTCATATATATATATATATATATATATATATATATATATATATATATATATATATATATATATATATATATATATATATAGAGAGAGAGAGAGAGAGAGAGAGAGAGAGAGAGAGAGAGAGAGAAATAAAGTCAACAGCCACGAAGGAAAATGAAACACGGGAGATCTGCGAGGCCTTTCGACTAATCGTCCTATGTTTAATATATTTTCGGTTTTATTCTTGATAATTTTCATTTCTTATAAATTATTATTGCATCTCTAATAGAAGAATTATGAAATTGTAATCTTATAATTTAGTTTTCACTCCCCCTCCTCTTTTTTTGTAAACCCCCTTTTTTCAATGGTCATCTTCTGTTTCGGCAGGCTTAATTCTTTAATAGGGTTGGTTTCCAGGTACCTGTTAATGCCCTTATAATCCTAATGTCCCCATCTGTCACATACGTCTGTGTGTCTTCTTTGTAAAAAAATATTCTTGTGTTTCTTTCTGCTTCAGACTGCTTTGTAAAGGACGATTAAAAGGCCTCGCAAATCTCCCGTGTTTCATTTTCCTTCGTGGCTGTTGACTTTATTTACATATTCATCGCGTTCCATATTTTCGTGATTCAGTTTATATATATATATATATATATATATATATATATATATATATATATATATATATGTGTGTGTGGAAAACTCACAAAGCATCGCGTGAGTAAGCAATAAATGCAACAAAGCCCACAGGGAAAATTGATAAGAGGATTCCAAGTACTTTCGAACTTTATTTTGTGTTCTTTATCAAGGAATAACAATAGTATTGAAAATTGTACCTTCAATCAAATTTACCCTTGAAATAGAACAGAATGGAAGCATTCGTTTCCATGATTTATTAATACACCGCACGCCTTCTGGTTTCAAATTATCTGTCTATCGGAAACCAACTAATTCTTTTTCTTATATTCACTTTTACTCCTCTCACCATATTAGTCAAAAGATCTATTTTTATTCCAATGTTTCTCTGGGCACTTCGTGTAGTTAGTCTTGAATTTTTTGACTCTGAAGTTTCCAAAATTTTTGACATCATCCATAAACTTCGCTATCCTTTTCCTTTCCTTGATAAATGCCTTCAGTTAGCTAAAAAGTCTTTTTATCGTTTTGAACCTCGCGCGCCTTTTAATAACAAGAATACTCTTGTACTTCCTTTTAATCCATCCTTTGCTTCTCTCCCTCATATTTTAAAATCTCTAGGCATTTGTGTAGTATTTAACCATAATAATAGTATCTCTAAACTATTAGTCAAGAACGCCCTTTACCGTATTGGTAATATATTTTGCGTAAAATGTATCGATTGCTCTAAATATTACTTTGGCTAATCAGGTAAATGTTTTTAAAAATTAATTTCTCAGCATAAATATAATGCCCGTTGTGGCAAAGAAAGCAGCTCATTTTATGTTCATATGTCATATCTTAATCACAATATTGATTGAAATTCTGCTAAAATCATCTGTCATAATAACGATACAATTTCACGAAATATCATTCAAACGACCTTTATTAGTAAATTCCAAATTTTAATTTAAGTCCTGGCTTATATAAACTCGATGGTTATTTTGAAATTATATTCAAATGTACTGTCGAAACATTTAATTTGAAACTAAATATTTATATTAATCTTAATGAAAAATTTTATTTTATTTTGAGTGCATCTATGTAAACTTATGTTTTTGTCTGTATTTATTTACATTTGAGTCAAGTCTTTAGAACATTTATACCTATTCTACCTTGGTTTTTAGATCCTGACCTCTGAGGTTAATCTCTCGTTAAGATTTTTCTCCCTCCTTAATTGCCTAGGCGGTATTTTAATCCTCTTGTCAACATTTAGTCTTTTGAATTTACTTTATTTAATGATCTTATTTTATATTTTTCTTCACTCCTCCTAAGGTTTCCATTTCATATTAATTCATTTTGTTGATTGGTTTTTTGCTTTTGTGTGGGCGTTCCCTCTCCTCTCTATCATCCTTATAAATATTACAATTTTCAATACTTCTGTTATTCCTTGATAAATAACTCGATTGGAATACTCGTATTAATTTTCCCTGTGGGCTTTGTTGCATATATATCCCGATGCATGCAAACTAACTTAAATTTTCAAAAATATTCAATGGTATTTAACTTTATTTTCTTTCCAGACACTAGATCAATGAAGACTTTGGCCCTACTTGCGCTCGTAGTTTCTGCTTCCCTCGTGGCTCCACATGTCAGGAGACAAGCTGAGCGAGGGTCTGGATTCTGGTGGTTGAAGTTGGAAGAAAACAGCGAACCAGAAGATATTGCATCAGATGGAACCAAATTTCACGGGAACAATCCAGACCCATCAAATATCAATCGGAATTCTGGCAACGACTTTAGTTCTGGAACGGGCGAAACAGGCATTCAACCGAAAGTAGGGGGGTGCACTTCTTCTGGTTTTGTATGTGTACCCTATTACCAGTGCGAAGGAAACCAAGTCATAACAGACGGATCGAGTCTTATCGATATCAGGTAGAAAGTATTGCTTATTCTTTGCTTGGGTACGATAGTGAAGAACATCGTCTCCTATATTAGCTTCTTTTTGTTCCCTAAGATTTGTCTTTATTAAGCAATTCCGTTGGCAAGTATAGCATTAACATAAGACGACCCCTCGCGCGTAACTACATTTATTTTTAACTTAAGAAATTTATCTGGCAACTAACATCAAGGAGCAGAGCCACCGGTTGTTAACACTACAATAGGACATAACTTTTTATCTTCCTCTTTTAGACTAACCCAGAGTGGATTCGAGGGTTTTTCTTTGTCCTTAATTCTGTAGTTAGGGATTCTTCCGTCAAGGTTTGGAGTCTCATTTTCCAAGAGCCTAAGAGAAATACGCCTATAATCTTCGTCACTTTGCATCGTGACAGGCTACATGAGCCTTTGAGTGCCGGTTGTTATCCCTGCCGTGTCAAAGCATTCCTGCAACTGTCGTGGACGGGCTACTACTTGTGACGCCTCGGCCATAAGAATGGTAACTGCCGACGTGGAAAGTTGAGTCAACTCGAAATCTGTGAAAACTGTTCAAAGGCATTGCATTATAAATCCGTATTATGCAATGCCAAGTGTTAAATTGTGGTGAGCCGCATCCTGCTTCCTCGACGAAATTTATCTCTTATCTTCTCGAGGAGGTCCAAGTCGTTCAGACTCCGAAACGACTCTTTTTTGGAGAGGCTAAGGAATTGATCCTGTCACGCCCTATGTGAACTGGGAAGTCCTATGCGTTAAAGGTTAAGCACGTAGCCTCTGCTTCTTTTCCCTCCAGACCTACGGGCAGGTTCGTTTTCATGCCCATTCAGAACCATTCTGTGGCTTTACTGCCTTCCCCCCCAGGTGCGCCCCTTGATAGAGCTGACGACTCAAAGGACTCACACCCTGCCTCTCCCTCCCCCAGCTTGAACATTTGCCGTAAGGAGAAATGTCTGCGCGCCTCCACTGAGTCGTTAAACTCACAGGAGGCAAACATCACGAAGGTGGTCGTGCCCCCCGCCCACCTTCCCTGAGTATAGACGTTTTGCGAACCCATCTCCACGAGATGAGGGTCGGGACAGTAGGATTTGCGATTTATACCCTGCATGACGTCTCCATTCTTCTATTTGCTATAAATAGTCCTTTCAGACAGTGTGAATGCAGCTACACGTGGATAGGAGGTATACTGTTATTTTTGCGCACGTTCCACCGTCAACCGCCTTTGACGAGGGTCTTCCACCGTGTCGTGGCTTGTTTGCTGAGTCCTTTTCTCCACAAGGATTTGAATGATAGGCAGCCCATTTCGGGGGATTACACGATCAATCACAAGGTTCAGGTCCTTGCCAACCTGATCTGTCGATGAGCTGGAGATGATTGTCCTGAATGTGGATGAGTTTACGCATTACTTTACGAGAACAGGTTCATTTTCCTGTCTCGATCTTTCCCTCGAATCTCTGGATGGACAGCCAAATTTTGGGTTGGAGGTGATTAATGACCTTTATGGTATTGTCCACCTTTCCATTCAAGTATCATTTTCTGAGTTAGTGCCACCTGAGTAACAACTTCGGTAGTGCTTTAAGCGGGTGTGACCTCTCTTGCAGAGTAGTTTAAATGAGTCAAAAGGGCTCGGAAGGGTAGGACAAGTTCTCGCAACCCCATCCCCAAGTGTTCTCGTGAACAGGAGCCAAACCTCGGATCCCCGCGTCCGTGGCGGAGTACTTCGCAACCGCTTTCTCCGGACTGCTATCTGCGAGGTCTTTCTTCGTAGTCAGAACTACGTCACCATGTTTTTAGATCTGGAAAAGCCTATGATACCGCCTGGAGATACGATGTTTTCATATCTCAATTTCTACGAGATCGCCGATTTCCCGCAAGGGTGGGGTGGAAGGAGCCCTCTCCGGCCGAAAACGGCAGAAAGAGGGCGTTCAGCAGCAAAATTCCCTTAGTTTCACAATCTTTGCCTTGAGTATCAACGGTATGATATCGGTGCTGCTGAACTATGTTCTTGCTATGCTCTACGTAGACGACCTTTCGCTCTTTTGGGGTTCTGCTCAGATGCCAACTCTGGAGCGTCGAATACATTAGGCATTAAACCACATCTCTCGATATGCCGAAGAGCACCAGGTTCGTTTTCCCTTTGCTTAGAATAAGATAGTGCAATTCAGTCGGCAGCCACAGCTTCAGCCCAACCAGGACTTTGCCTTTCTTTGTCTTGTTTTCGACATCTCACCTGGAAGGCCCAGATTCGGAGCCCTAGGGTCACGTACCTGTGCCATGGATATTCTTCGTTCCATAACGATCAGCACTTGGAGTGCTGATAGAGATACCATCTACACCCGCGCGAGAATTGCGGAAGGTGGACATGATCCACGTCACCATGTTAGCTTCCGCACGTTCCCTATTAACAACCTGCTTGTCGCTGCTGGAGAGATACCACTTCCTTTCCGCCCTGCACAGTGCACTATAGGATTTCACGCGCGGCTCCACGTCTAACTCAGTCGCCAATCTCTCTCATCCATTCACGGCCGATCTTTACGGTGCCCATGCCGTAGAGAGAGGCCAGTTTACCCTTTGCCATTCTTTTTTGACTAGGAAACTCCCTCGAGAGATAGTTGTCGTTTTAGGACCGATAGTGCCTCTGTTTCTGACTGGGAAATTACCCATGAGGGTACCACATTTGACTATTTGTCACTACGCCTGTGCTGTCAAAGCCTCTACAGCTCCGAGACTGTTTGGGGCCTGGATCCGTTCCAGTGTACACGGATGGCTCTCAGTCTCAAGAGGGTATCAGTTTAACTTCGTATCACTTCTGTTTTAAGGCATCCATGATTTACCAGGCGCTGCGTATATATTCACGGTCGATCTGGTTGCGATACACCTCTCGGTACGGAAGATAATGCGTTTTGCCCGGTTTGGAGACTGGATCGTAATCTATAGCGACTCGCAAATCGCCCTGAGTCCTATCAGCGCATTCAAATCTTCGCACCCCCACTTAGAAATATCCGTGATGCTACAGTATTACCGAGACGGGGATATGTCGAGATTATCTTATGCTGGGTTCCTGAACATGTAGATATCTCGAGGAATGAGAGTGCCATAGAGTCAGCGAAGATGGACGAAAGAACAGCGTTTCGCTCGTCTTCACATTAACTTCATCGTGTCAGTTCTCCGCGCTGGCTAGCAAAGAAGATGGGAGACGGCGGATAGGAACTTAAAGTTACGTGCTATCGCGCCACACCCGTTCCCTTGAATCTACTCATAATGCCTCTGCAGATTCAGGTCCCTTTCTTTTGTCTTCGACTTGTGCCCACTCGCGGGACGAATTGTATCGAAGGTTGATGGAGCGCTCCTCTACATCTTACTGCTACATTCTTTTTGAATGTCCCAGTCTGGGTGATCTTCGTGCACGTTACCTGTCCCGGTACCACGATGAGCGTAGTCGCTACCGCTTGTCCCTTGTTCTCGGACGCTTTTGTGTTCGCAGTCCTGTAGATTCATGAAGATTTTGGAGGAGGGTGGACTCCTCCATCTTATTTCCCGGGCTGTGGGTTTTCCTCTGACGCAGGAGTTTGCCGCCTTCTTGCTTGTTTTTGTTTAACATATGTATTTTCTTGTTTTGTTTTGCCTGAGTTTTTTATGTGACCTTATAATAGGCTTAAAGTGAATTAAGGCGAATTAAGCCATTATTGTAGGTTCCAGATAGGCGCTAAAATAAAAAGAAATTAGCAAATGTTGATTTTTATTTTAACTCTGTTCAACAGGAACTGGTCGGAGGGTATCTTCTAAAATTACGGATGGATGACTATCGTGCTTGATGTTCGCAATTCTAGGAATGATTGTTTTATCCCAGCTGTTTTCCTCCCGATTTTTATCACCTCTTGTCTCTGAAAGTTGATGGAGAAATTTGTTAAAGTTAGGTTAGCTTATTTCCTAGAGAACTGTGATTATTTGTCTTCGGCAGAGTGCTAGCTGCACAGCTTTCTTATGTAGGAAGCATTTTTTTACTCTGATATGTTGAAGCCCCTCTGTTCTATATAACTCATTTTAGTTCTCCTCCAATATTTTTCAAGTTCTTACAAAATTATTGACTCCCCGTACGGGCGAGAGAATCACATTCCTGGCCAGTGGGGCAAAACGAGGGTGTCTTGCAAGGAAGTGTCCTCAGCGTTACTCTCTTTGCCGTGAACATCAACGCTATTACCTAAGTGCTGCCGAAAGATGTTCTCGTCGTGATTTCCGGAGACGAATTTTAGATATCTTTTAGAGCAGTTCGGATGCCTACCTTAGAGCATCGAATCTAACAGGCAATAAAGCACGCCTCTCTTTAGAATCTTCCGCCTGGTATCGGTTTTCTTTGGCCAAATCATGCTCGTTTACTTTTTTTGAATTCATGGGCATCATGCCAACTCAAACCTGTTCCTCAATGGCGCTAAACTAGACTAGGTGAACTCGCACCCATTCTTTGGTATTCCTTTTTCGTTCAAACTTCACTATGGTGTACGAGATTTTCATATTCCTTCTCACTCGAAAGAATGTGTTAAAGCTACCATACTGATTTTCAATTCGCGATATGTGCCTTCTACACTGACCCTATAAAGATCCTTCTTGTCCACATTATACGTTGTGTTAAGTGCATGATCCGCTTGTACGCGCGTGTTCAGCGTCTCCTTCAGGCTCCACGTATCTTCCTTCTTCCGCAGCGGATCTTGAAGGTGCTTATTCAGAGGAGAAACGTTAATCTTTTGGCTTCGGAGATAAGAAACTCCTTCAAGAGTTCCTTGCAACCTTTAGACTGGTGGGCATGGATTGTCCTCTCTAGGAAGCCGCCCTGCAAGATACCACCTTGGGCATTTGTGGCCACGCCTCTGCTACCAAATGTTAAACCGAACTGGTAGTACTGCTTTCGTATTTCTTGCAGTAATAAGCGTGTCACATTTTTGCCATGCCGGTGGGATCAGACGTTTCCAAGTCCGAAAGGGTAGTTGCCTTCTACATACACTACTTGTTCTTTGTTTGAAGCCACCGGGACCCTTCTTGGCATTGTGTCAGTTATTATGGCCGAATTGTTTGCAATAAAGTGCTTGCTACGTGATATTAAGCGCCGTACCCATAGAAACCGTTTACAATCCATGGCTCTTCATATAGAACCTTAAGTGCCCCTTGGGAATTGGAATATACGCACCGTTTTGTTAGCAGTATCCGTAACTACACGGCTACGGTGAGTCAGAAGGATGTCAAGATTCTTTCCTGCTGCATTCCACGTGACGAGTGGGGTCACTACCCTTTGTCGCCTGTACTCGGGACGAATTCGTGCACACAGAACTACTACGGACCATCTGACTTTTGGGAGGAGGCTGACATTTTCTATTTTATTTGACTCTTTTTTTTGTAGGTCGCATGTTCCTGCGCTGGAGCGCGTTTCCTTCTTGATTTTTGGTTTATTATGTTTTTTTTGCTTGTCTCTTTGCTTTTGTTTTTTTTGTATGTTTATTTTGTTTTTGCACGTTTGTTTTGTTTGTTTGTTTATCTAGCCCACTATTAGATTGTATCGTTATTATGGCAACTTATGCCCTTGTTCATTCCTGCTGGGAATGAACAAGTATATGAAGTAGCAGGCCGTTTGCACATACTGGGCAAGCCCTAACAAGCGCTTCCCTCTTCGCCGTACTGACAACATGACAGAGATCAGGGCAGTCGGAGGAACTGCAGGGCAAAGAAGATGGGATTCGACGGATGAGAGGTTGCGTGCCATTCACCCCGACTATTCCCGTGGACTTATACGCCGATGCTTCGAGAGTATTAAGTCGTTTCCCACCGCTTCCGAATCGGATGCACTCGCGGAACACAGCGCCATCAGCTGGAATGCTCCTTTGAACCTTTTTGACAAGCTTGATTGATATTCTCTACTGGAGGCTAATTTTGCGATGAAAGCCCTCGTTTTGGGGTACTTCGTGCGCGGTACCCGTCCCGGTACCCGTTCCCGATACCGCGATGAGTTAGGTCGTTACCGCATGTTGCTGCTCTTAGGGACCTCTTACGCCGTTTTTCTCGGTTGATTTTTTTTAAGCTTGTCCTTTTTGTTTTCTTTGTCGTTGTTGATTTTTTTCTTTTTATTGTAATTATTATTTGTTGTATTTTAAATCAAAGTGGAGGTAAGCTTTCTTTGTACCGTTGGTGGCCGTGACCTCTTTCACGCTGCATTGATATTCAAGGCGATGAGGTGGTTTGGTGTGTTTTTATTTTGAACAACTCTTAATATATTATAATAAGATTTGACGTTTTCTACGTTCACTGGTCAATGTTAAGACGATGGTATAGTCATGGCCAAAGGTTTTGAGACTAGTATAATCTTTCATATAAGAAAAATAATAGAACAAATTAAACGTTGTATTTTTTTTAATGTGTTTGTATCATAATTTGAAGGTTAAATATGCAAATATTTAGATCCCCAAACCATTTTATTAATAAATACCATTGATTCGCCCAGTCAATATATACAACAATGTCCATTATTTTTCAAGACTGCTTCAATTCATTTTTTCATGCTGGAGACCAAATTTGTGATGATATCTTGGGTTAAAAAAGACCCCCACTTGCTCACGATTGGATGCCTTCTGCCCATCAACCTCCAGTTTGATTATCGCCTACAAATTCTCGATTGGATTCAAATCTGGCGAATTCCCGAGCCAAAGTCCCGAAAGTTCGATGTTATTTTCAGACAAGAACTTTGTTGTTGTTTTTGCTTTGTGACAAAGTGCGCCATCATGCTGAGGTTTCCTAGATGATTCACCGTGTAAGCGATACCCCACCTTCTTTCTCTTCCAAACGAGGGATCTTCCAGAAGCTTCAAACTAGCGGAAAGGAGGTTCACCAGAGGATATCTCTTTGGCCAGGTCTTCAACAGTCCATTGTTTATATTTTCTACAAAAATGGATTCTATCCGTAAGGTTTTTCTTGGTGAGATGAAGCTTCTTCGCAGCCCTTCTCCATACTCGGGACTCCTTCTCATTTAAGGGAACTGAGGGACTGACAATTTCCCCCCAAGAAGACTGTCATGAACTCAAAAATGGTACTAAAACATGCTTCATCAGCACTTTTTTCAACCGTTCAGGACCAACTTGAATATGATAACTCTATTTTTTAGCATGATGGAACACTTTGTCACAAAGCAAATCAATAACAAAGTTCTTGGCTGAAAATAACATTAAACGTTTGGGACCTTGGCCCTGGAATTCGTCAGAATTAAAGCAAATATAACATAATCAATCTAATTATCAACAGTTGCTGGTGCTTATTGAACATAAATGGATCAATATGAGTCAAGATATCATTATTAATAAAATGGGGTGAGTTCTAAAGTTTGTGTATTTTTCCTCAAATTATCATACAAACATTCCAAAAGAAAATGTAACGTTTGATTAATTCTATTAACCTTTTGGCCATGACTATAGTTAAAAGTGCTCATTTTTTTCAAATATAGGCTTCCCAGGTGTGATTCCTTCTAATTTAAGGGGGGCACAAAGGGTGAAACTCGATTATTTAAGTTAGGCTCTAACTACACCTTCTAAGGAATTAGTTACGTTTGTGCCTACTGTTTGCATTTTTACCTGCGGCGAAGCGCCGGGTCAAGGCGTCGCTTTTTTTTCAAAAGGAGTAAAGTTGAATTGTATCTATTTAGAGCCATGAAATGACCCATATGACCATGAGACATATGGTTATTCACCCTGGAGCTTTCAAATATGCCCTTGGATTTGGCGCTGAGTGGCGCCATCTACTGGCAGAAGCCTCATTGAGCCATTCAACGGCACTTCTAAGTGATTTTGAACCATGGGAAACCATTAATGCAATAACCATTTATCATCATATCACAAAACGCCGCAGGTCATTCAAGGGACTTTCCCTATTGTCCATGCCAATCAGTGTAGGCCAGGTTAGGTTGAGTTTATTTAGGCATTGATCCATTTCACTTAACCTAGCCTAAACTAATTAGCATGTAAAATAAACCCCTCAAAACTAACAATAGGCTACGAGACTCGTACTATTCAACTGGCTCATGAAGTACAATCGTGGCTGCTAATCCGCGTCAATGTGTGAACCGAGTAGGTGTGTGGAATGAGAGGTATATGTGATGTGGGAAAGAGAGAGTGGTAGTGAATGTCTTTAAAACAGAGAGATTGCAGAAATTTGCGCTACGCGAGAAAAGCAAAAGGAAATGAAGCGTTCGGTGGGGTGGAGTGAAAAGAGTGAGATGGGGTAGCACTAGAATTATGTGGGTTAAGATGATACTTGCAAGAGGAAAACTGTGTGTGGTTTTACTGTATGTAACCTGTAATGATAGTAGTAAAGGTGGCAGTGAGAGGTTTGGAATGACTTGGGACAAAGGATGGTTATAGGAGATATAAATGGAGCTTTTGGTACACTTAGATACTCGGAAAATGGAGCAGGTGGTGATAATGACATGTGGTGAAAGAAACGTGTGTAGCAAAATATTTTTCGGCACAAGAATGTGCTTCAGTGTCCATGGGTTGAGCAAAGGAGAAGGGAAAAAGGCAAGATAATGATTGATCTGTATCTAGTAAGAAATAACATGCTGCTGGGTGTAGTTGATGAGAAAGCTGTAAAAGTGAAGAGTATGATGCTATACGATGCTATACATATATGTTTGGGAGAAGTAAGACAAAATTTTGTTATATCTCCATGTCTATTTAATATCTCTATGGATGGAGTGCGAAATAAAACGAATGGGAATGAGTAAAATTGGTGTGAGATTGATGAGGTTTGGTGCTCATGTTGTAAAATAGGTAGGCCTGTGGCACTCAAATTGCAGGATTTAATAGGCACAGCGAAGAAAGCAAATGAATGCTTGATGAATATATCAAATTACGGAAATAATATGTCACGTGTAATAAATAAAGAACCAAAGAGAATTAGGGAAAGAAACAAATATATATATATATATATATATATATATATATATATATATATATATATATATATATATATATATTAAATTGTACATCTGTCAAATAAATATAAAGCAAGCGGTTCGTCAAAGTCAGGTGGAAACACATGAACATACGCACGCTGGAAACAGCTATCCAAGGTCACCACCTTAACAAATACGAGTCTCGCGCACACACAAACATACGCGTGCTAAGAATAATTATCAGTCAAAATGGTCATAAAGGTATACAACAGGCAAGCTAAACAAATACAGGCTTTGACCAGCAAAATTTCTCAAAGAACTGTAAGAGACAAGCGATTTCCTATATTTAAGATAAATCTGAGACATGGGAAATATGTAGGTACAACAGGTACACATAGTTGTCGGAAATCCGTTAAAGGGGTGTAAATAACTAGCAAATTAGATCACTGGGTCCACTCGACGGACAAGTCAAGGTCACGCCCCTTGGAGACAGCACGCAATATATACAGAGAGAGACCGAGAGACAGACATTCATTGGGCAGTTAGTTCATTCGATGATTAAGTCAAAAATTCAGTAATCAAGATCAGTCAATCAGAATCAGCCAATCAGAGAATCAATCAGTCCCTTAGGAGCGTTACAAAACCCCGTTAACTCGCCTAAATCTAGCCGCCTTTAGACTCGATACTTCGCCTAAAATAGAAGCTTATTCACTGACCGTAAAAAACTCAAGACGTTTCTGCTTGCCCCTTTTTTACTAGTTCAATTAAGAATAAAGTTATTTTCCTTGCCGCGTCTTTTCGAAGTCCTTTTCTTACCTCGATCTCGAAGACACCTTCGGTAAGCCCAGCCTAACGCGTAATCCCTCGTGAGAAACAATACGGAGTCAGAACCAATTCAACGGGGGCATAAAGTAAGCCCACTACTTAAAGTCCTCGTTACCCGTCGAGTTAACTCTACCGAAACCTTCTCCCACACACTGCTCTAGACGGGTGATTTTGAGCAGTGCAAAAGCCACGAGGACTCTTCATTACGCCCACTTATAATTACCCACAAATTGGTTACCTTTGCACAAACAAATAACAAAACCTTTCACCCCTCTCATATATAAATAGATTGTATCTATGTTGTTATTTGCTGATTATCAGGTGTTAGTGACAGAGTGAGAGGGATTTGGAAATGTTGATCGAAAACTTTGATAGGGTATTTGTAAGGGGAAGTTAAGACTAAAAAGAGTATAGTAATGTTATTTGGGTTTGATGATTGGGTGGAATGTGATATTAGATTCTATAGTTTTACATCTGGACATCTGCGAAGTTCTAAGAATCTAGGATGCATCGTGAAATGGAGTTCAACAGATGAAACAGATTACAACCACAAAGTTTTAAATGGTAGGAAAGTCTATGGGGCGATCAGGGCGTTACCGATATCTAAGAGTTTAATTGTAGAATGTGGCAGGAAAGTGCATGGGAATATGCTGGTGGCAACGCTGGTGTGTGGAAGTGACACTGTGGCATGGGAAGAGAACGAATGATCTCGAGTGAGAGCAGTCCAAATGGACAATTGGAGGGGGATGCTTATTGTGCAAATGCTAGATTGCTAAGAGATGTTTAAGTTGTTGTAAAGGAGAGTGATCTCGAGGTGGTGAATGCGTAAATTCGGAAGTGGTATAGTAGAAGGGATGGAAATAGACCTGTGAAGAGAACATACAAGAGTGATTATCAGGGTATTTGAATGGTTGGAAAAGGTGGGTTGATAGTGTGAATGAATGTTCAAGTGAGAAAGGGGCTGGCAAGGAGCAAGTGTAGGGATTAGATTGAAGATGGGACGTGCTTGATGATTTCTGGTAAGAGCTGAACCCTTACACGACAAGATGCACCCTACCACTATGAGCAGCGGGTGAAAATTAATGATGGGTGTTTTTTACTTTATAGGGCATAAAGTGTGTGGGTGATGGTGGGTTGTTTTAGTGTCGTAATCGCGCTGACTCCCTTTGTGTTGGAAAATGGGTTAAGTGCAATCCCCAAGAATTGACGATTACTATTATTTTTCATATCTCCGAAAATGAAGGGATTTTAAAAGTTAAAAAGCTATGTAGCTTCTCAAGCGGACGTCAACCAAGGCAAGACCCAACTCCCCACCGTGATGCCCAGTCACGGTGGTAACCTCCCTTAGTAAATAGTGTCAGCTTAAAAGAATCCGGACGGAGATTCGAACTGCTGACCCAGCGATTAGCGGGCAAGCACGCTAAACACTATACTAGACGGGAGGATTAATTTATTTTCCAATTAATATCTTGCCCCATAGGGGTTGAGGGGGTGTTGTAATGACCAGTTTGAGTAGGAAGGTGTTCATTGTTCAAGATATCCCAAGGAAATCATTAACGTTAACACCAAAAATACAGGTTGACTAACACAACGGCCGGAAATTGAGACATTAGAATAGATTGTGAAGTTGAAGTATGCAATCATAAACATTTCCGCCATGGCAACACTTCGATTTAGAATATTAGGCGCTGTTAATATTCTAACCAAGGCTTTTGTTTTATTTTAATAGAGTTGAAGACACTATCGTTGGACATCACAAGGAATGCCCACGATACCTCGAAGTTTGCTGCAAGCTACCGAATGATACCTCAACTTTGAAGCCCCCCACTGTCCAACACACTCCAGGATGTGGACGAAGAAATGATCAAGGGGTTCATGCTAATGTACGAGGACTAAATGTGAGTGATAATGTTCTATGTTCTATTCAAATAATGAACTTATTTCATGAGGCAATTTTACCTGATATATTTGTTTACTTTTTGAACAGAATACCCAAACTCAATATGGGGAATATCCATGGATGATAGCCGTCCTGCGAATTGAAAAAATCCTTGAAAGCGACGTTAATTTGTATGTATGTGGTGGCTCCCTCCTTCAGCCTAATATCGTCTTAACTGCCGCTCATTGCGTCAGTAATTATGAATCTCAATCCTTAAAAATCCGCGCTGGTGAGTGGGACACCACGAGTGATTATGAAGTGTTTCCACACGAAGATCGTCTCGTAAGCCAAGTAATCATACACCCCGATTACAACGGAGGAAGTTTGTGGAATGATTTTGCTATTCTCATTCTAGATACACCTTTAACATTGAGTCCAAACATAGATACGATCTGCCTTCCCAGTCAGAATGAAGTATTTGACAATGTTACATGCATCGCTACTGGATGGGGAAAGGACAAATTCGGAAAGGATGGCCGTTTCCAGAACATCTTGAAGCAGGTTTCGCTCAAAATCATACCTGACGCCACTTGCGAAGCTGCGTTACAACTCACCAGACTTGGTACTCATTTTAAATTACATGATAGCTTCGTCTGTGCTGGAGGTGAGGAAGGAGTAGATACATGTAAAGGAGATGGAGGTTCTCCTCTCGTGTGCACCCGCCCCGACACTGGAAATGATATCTACTACCAGGTTGGCATCGTAGCGTGGGGGATCGGCTGTGGTGAGAATGGTGTGCCGGGAGTGTATGCGGATGTGACTAAAGCTGTTGAGTGGATATTCCACGTCATGACACCTCATTTGCGATTGTAGGCACGAGTCTGTCAATTTTAGTTAATCGCGCACCGTTTACTCAATAAAAATACGCAAAATCAACGCACATCTAAGCTAAAAGTCACGCAGGTGAATGCGATCATGGAAGGTAAAAGCAAACAATGACACGCGAGCTCACAAGAATATCTCCAAACAAAAATAAAACCTATCAATTCATCAGCGCTTTCAGCCATCACTTACTTCCCCGAATCATAAAATATATTGTGTATACAATATATACTAAATCAATGGTCTTTTCCAAATTAGTAATCATTTGATTACTCTCAATCTTTTCATTTTCACATGAATTTAGTCACTCTTCAGTGTAGTGTAGCGTAGCAAATACTCAGCTGGCGGCCTATAAGCTCTGCCTGAACTGACTACTTTTAGGTTCAGGAATAACCGTGTGGACTGAGGCGCCCATTTGCTGTATCACAATGACGCGGTCTATCAGTGGCTCAAATCTCGTCACCGTTCCGAGGCTTCTTCCTTTTCCCACAAGTCCTTCCTGCCTGTATCTTCCCAATTTAGAGGACACCCCTTTTTTCTCGTTCCAATCATTTTTGCTTTACTTAGGGTATAAGTTTGACTATGACCCTGATGATGCGAACCCGAAAGTGTTTGAGATTTACTCAGTTTAAGTGCCCCTTTGAGATATGGCCTAGAGTACTTTAATGTGGGGTCTGGACCATGGGTCCTTGTGGCACCATTGTTTTGCTTCTCCCCCAAATCTTAGGATACCTCAATTCCTTCGAGGAATAAAGAATGTTATGTCTAATATAGTAATGTATTATTTATGTATAATTCATTGGAGGGGGGTAATTAGGCAGAATAGAGTTGTCTTATTGAATTTATTTGTTAGGGCCAATTATTGGAGGACGTGTAATTGTTGCGCTCTTCCTTGACCAATGAAAATGGTGACATTGTTTTTTTATTAAATATTATGATAATTAAACCTAAATTTGATTCGTATTATTATTTCAACGCTTCAACTAAGACCTCCCTCTTCCTCACCATAACCAGCGAGTTTTCTCTGTAAAAGGTCGCGCAAAACTCCACGACCAAACTTCAATGAAATACTCCAATGGATCATGCCACAATGAAATCAAACATTCTCATCACCCAAACACAACAAAACTTCAAATTTTTGGCTCCAAACCATCTATCACCAATCCGCCTAACTTCACCCCAGACTAAATATCCCTCACATATTTACTGTCATTCTAGATGCAATCTAGCATCACCATCCCAAATATAAACAAACGCATACAAACTCTCTTCATCTCTGAATGAGCACCAATGATCAGACAGTGTTCAACAGATATTCACAAATACCCCACACTTGACCATCCGAGACAAAGCCTACATATATTTATATCTGTAAAAGAACAAAGTCCGTCAGGTGGGCGTAGTTCGTCGAGGCTGATGGCCAAAGGGAAGGACGTTACCTCCGATGCCGACAATTTCTCGCTGGGTCTTCACGGATCCTCTAAACCTGGCTATACCTCTTACAATGCCTTGGAGTGATATATGCGAGCAGCCGGTAACTAATTTTAAAGTGCATACATTTAATGTATGCGAATGAAAAGAAAACGTACACATAAATCAATTAAAGCAAACTCATTAGTATTAAGTGGATAATGAAAAATGCCCAAAGATGTTTTAGAAATATTTTCCTACCATAAAGTGTCTTGTTGTGGCAGGTATTTCTAACATTCAAAATCAAAATCAATCTCGTACACCAATGAAAACAGTATAAATATCTTACGGAATCATTCATATTATAATATAATTAGACATTTGTGGTAAATAAATTGAGTATATATATATACTGTATATATATATATATATATATATATATATATATATATATATATATATATATATATATATATATTCAAAAAAGTACAGTAGCGTACGTGTAACTATAGAGATAAAAACACAGTAATAGGACTAATTTTATATGCAAAACCAGGTTTCAACTGAAACATCCGTCATCGTCAGTCGCTTGTGAACAAGTGAAATACAGAAGTAGAATGGGAACTAAACAACTCATTGCCGTTTCTGGATGTAAAAATATCTAAAATAAACGACAAAGCAAATTGTTCCGTCTACCGGAAACCAACTAATTCTAATGCCTGTAGTCATTATTTCTCGTGTCACGATGTATCCGTTAAAAGGTCTGTAATTTCTTCCATGTTCCTGAGAACATATCGCATTTGTGATCCTTGTTTCTTGCAAGACGAAATTAATACAATCATCCAAACATTCAGAGAACCGCAATACCCCCTTTGGTTCATAGAAAAGTCTCACTATAAAGCCAGAACCATCTATTACTTCCCAGCTAATTATAAGAATAACAGATGTGACAAATATTATGTTACCTTTCCATACTTCCCCCAGTTAATCAATTTTAAAAAGTTGGTACGGACCAACAACATCAATTTTGCCTTTCAGTACGAGAATACGATCAGAAATAGCCCATCCAAAAATAGATCGATCGATACAGAACAGAGAGTATATTTTATCCCATGAAAATCATGTAATGAATTATATATCGGCGAAAGCAGCAGATTTTCCAAGAGAATGAATGAACATAAATGTGATATGCGACGTGGTACCCTCTCCTCGAGTTTATTTCTACATATGTCCAATGAAAATCATCAAATTGATATTTATAATGTTAAAATAGTTTATAAGTCTCACAATTATATACATCGACGTTTAATTGAATCGGCACTTATAAAAGAAATTCCCAACTTTAATACTTCCGACGGCCAATTCAATACTAATACCTTAATAAGCAAGAAATTCATACTTCCGTTTCTCAAAAAAGGCCGATACATTCTCGCATCTTCTACCTTAGTGCCACTGATTTGTGTGTTTGTATGTTAAGCAACTTCTGTATTTCACTAGTTCACTATGAACTGACGATGACGGATGTTTCCGTCGAAACCTTGTTTCGCATATAAAATTAGTCCTATTACTGTGGTTTTATCCATATATATATATATATATATATATATATATATATATATATATATATATATATATATATAGGATGGCCCATCCGTCACCCCCTCAAAGCTGTCTAATTATGCTATTATCTTAACCGCATCAATTTGTCTTGGATATTTTTCCATCTTTCAAGCGTTTTGGCTAGTCAACGCTGTTAATATATTAATAATAACAGTCTTCTGTGACGGTAAGCGAGACGGCATAAGGGGGTGACTTTGAAATCAGCTTTTTGGGGGCTGTAGGATAGGCCACCTTTAAGTGTTGTCTTCCAGTTGGACCCCATTTTGCTTTAATTACAGCCAGCTGAAACCATGCACAAAGAATATTTTGTTAATGGGAAAAATACAATATTTACTTTCCGCTTCTAAGGGATCAAAGCTCCAATTTTTGGCTTCGAGTTCTTTCGTCGTCGTCCTTCGACAAGCCGAAGAACGGTAATATAGCAGGTTCACGTCAGGGAAACCATTATCAGTTGCGAATATCAGTAGAAAATCTCAAAAGGAGGGAATGCAAGCCACAAGGAACTCCTAAGCAAAAACTTTCAGCAACCTAGAAGTTTAAGAGTAATAGCCTTATTAAGTAGGGTAGAAAAGTGTTTAGTAGGAATTGTACCTCTGCCGAAAGCTACAGCGAATGAATTCTCAAGGCAGAGGGGTACTTTTTATTGCAGGGAGATCGATCATAAATATTGTAGACACTTATATGAACCCAATTCTCACCGGTAGTCTCAGGTATCTAGCTTTTACACTAATTAATAAATATACACAGTGCACCGATCAATGGGCAAAAGCAGATTACCGCACGAAACATCCTTGAAGTCTTCAACAGCAGGCTTCTAATTCTCCGATGTAAGCGCTACAGGTCGCCGAATTGTATGAATTGAGAAGGCTAGCACAAAATGGCCGATTTGAATAATAAAGTCGACACATTCCCACCCAAAGAACCGCAATTTAGATTTAATCTGAGAGCTGGCGAGCTTTGAGCGCTCGTTCAGCTCTAGCCGCGTCTCGGGTGGGGGAAATAGCATTTTGCGACTCACTCTCTGTCGTGGTTTACGGTCGAGTACGTATGTACGTTTGCTCCGTACATGAGTGCTTTAATTTGATTCTTTAACCAGGGAGGATTCGTGTTATGATATAACTATTGCCATTTAAAGCGTTTGAACATCTTATTAAACAACTCAGACAAAATATACTTTTAATTACATAAACGAATGAAATATTAAATCTTTAAATACACTTTCGCACGGAATGGGAAATAACAAAAAAATGAATAAGTTTTGGATTCGTTTACCTTTAACTCAGAGGGAGTCGATAGTTGGGTGACCTTGAAAGTGAGTGTACTCGCTTTGGTGATTTGAGGTGAGTTGGACTGGGAACTTGCCAAGTTTCAACGAAGAGAGTTGGGAAAACAGCTGATGCTTCTCACTGGGTAGGTGGGGGAACGGTAAGGCTTTTTAAGTTGAAGATGTAAGCGAGGGGATTTTGGATGATCGGAAGTTATTCCGATGCTTGTGTTATACATTCGGGCTTCTTGATGATGAGACTTGACCAAGAAGTAAATCTTTTCTCGAGTGGGACTTCATGTTGGTATTCCTCAATGGGGAAGGGTATCTCCGTTTTTTTCAGAAAAATGAGAGAAGGCATTTTCTCTGGACGAGAATGGTATAAGAGTTGGTCTCGATACCACTGGGCTGCTCTTCTAAGTGACCAAAGGAACGACCTCGGGAGGGAAAATTCCCTCGGTTCCACTTATCTTCTTGATTCCCTGTTTGACTAAGGGACTCATCTTCTTCTCTCTATTGCTACTCGGATATTCATTTTCATTTTTCAAGATCGAATTATATATACGTTGGTTATCCCCTAGGGGGATGGGAGACGAGGGAGTTTAGGAGGAACGAACCCTCACTAGCCCACAGTTAATCCTCTCTCCTAGGGCATAAATTTTCAACGTTGCAACACCTCGCCCCATCTGGTTTACGCACAGAGGAAGTGAGATTTCGTCTATTTGGCGAAAATAGACATAAGTAATCGGAGGGGACAGTGAGCCTGTTCATAGATTTTTATTCTAAAGGTTATCACACCCTACTCTGTTTATATTAACGTACTACGAAATCTGCTGCCTGAAATCCTTCTGTGCGAGCGACGCTCGAAGGGTCTATCGAGCAGTGGGGAAAAGGGGAGGGGAAAGGTACAGTCTTGGCCCATCTGGAGTGTAACAGTTGACGCTGTAAAAAAAAAACTAGCTTCTGTTTGTCCTCCTGATATTTATTTCCCCACACTCTCTATGTTAGTTCTTACATCTAAAAGGTATAACCTAGAATGGGGAGAGATACTATCCTGTTCTCTGTACTGACATCAGCGAATCGCACAATTCCGTCAATACCTTTATGCAATTTAAGGATACGCGTCATTTGACTCAGAACACACCATCATCAGGAACGAGGAATATTTCTTCAACTGAGTGTAGGATGGACTGAACTACGTAATAAGGAAGTTTGCGTTCCCTTAAAGAAGGCAAATAGTCAAACTTCCACTTTTTTCCAAAAGCGTGTTTCAATGCTTCTATTCGCGTTTGCCTTTTATTGAGATGTTCTCGCTCAAAAAGTTTTTAAGTCAAGATTTGGGTCTACTTGTGGTAGGGCTGTGCGCCTGTGTCCGCCAAATAAGTGGGATGGAGTGAGATTGCGAAGAATTCAATCTCCTCAATCTCACTCACAATGGCGATAAATGGGTGTTCATTTAATGTGGCTTCCACGCTGTTGACTAAAGTTTGCAGATCATCTTCAGAGATAAGGTTCTTGTCTATAGTCTTTTTTATACAAGACTTAACTAACCCAATGACCCGTTCCCATATCACTCCAAAACCATGTAGCCTTAGCCGGGATGAATCTCCACTGATAGTTGCGAATTCACATAAAGGATTGGAAATCAAGGGTCATCTTTAAGGCAAGTGATAGTGCCACTAGCTTAACGGAAAGTACCGCTGTTGTCACTATACGACAAAGCATGGCAAGAAGGGCGACCGATAAACCTTGTAAAAGCTCTGAGGAAACCGTCTGCGGAGTTATCCTCTACCACTTCACGGTGAATAGCGCGAGTGACCGCGCAAGTTAAAAGACAAATGCACACTTCCCCTTCTTACGCTTAAAAGGCACCGGTGTAGTTTTTTCCGGTTACGGTGAAATGAGGGGCTTTCTCTAACCTGCTTTTAGGAAGGGATGGACGAATTGAGGCAGGATAGGGAGAAAAGAAGCGATTTGATGCTTGGATGTGAGAAGAGTTGGATTATTAGTCTCCCAGCAAATAGACTCCGCCCTTTCTAACCTCTCATTACATCTAGTAATGTCTTCATGAAGAAACAACCGCAGCTGTTTTAATAATAACGGCGCAGGAGCGGCTCCTGGGGACCTCGGTTAGGCATAGTCTTCCACGAAACTACTTTGTTGAGCGAAATTCAGCTAGCAGTTTTCAACCCTAGCTATGCCCGACGGGAGAAGCTTAGTACGCTTAAACAAGGCAATCGTCTTGAACATTGCTAAAGTAATCATATACAGCTTAGTCAGGATACTAAACCTCCCAATCTCTATAATAGTCTCCTTAATTCGGGTATCGGACACTAAGCAGATCAAGGTCTTCAAATGACGAAGAAGGATCGGTCATTCATCATCGTAGGGAAGTCAAGGCGGACCATCAATCCATAAATTGTCTTTAAAGAATTGCTTACCATTCAAGACTAGCATTAATAAATCTGCGGGGTTGTCGCCGGTGGGAACATAAGGCCAAATCGCCTGGAGA
This sequence comes from Ceratothoa steindachneri, assembly GCA_963969495.1. Classification (NCBI taxonomy): domain Eukaryota; kingdom Metazoa; phylum Arthropoda; class Malacostraca; order Isopoda; family Cymothoidae; genus Ceratothoa; species Ceratothoa steindachneri. The sequence continues at coordinate 9,323,315 of OZ018326.1, read as the reverse complement.
ATATATATTTTTTTAATTTTGGCGACAGAATTGGGCACATAAGGTTCAAGTTTGCGGCTGGTAGCGAGTCAACCCAGGGCAACTTGACTGTTTAACCAAATATGAATAGAGCCAATTTGTATTTCCTCTGTAAGCTTGTAAAACGAATAGGCCTAAAAGTGCAATTAAGCATGATGGTGTCAATTCTAATTTGGGAATGGTGAGCGTCTTCACCGGGGCTACGCTTGATTTTGCCATAAAAAAACGGGTGCGAATCAGCCAGGAAGTAAACTACGACACCGTAGGCTTTGGAATTAGCATCCAAGAAAATATGCACGTTCTCGGTCTCGAGATTGCTGATAGAACAAGGAAATTTAGCTTGATTTTGAGCAAAAGAGAAGGTGTCTTGATGTTTTTCCAACGCTCGGAGGTTTATAATGAACTTTATCTCTTAGCTCAAAGGAGGAGGATGGGACCTATTCAATGAAGTTCTTTTAGAAATCCTCCTTGAATACCTGAATTTAGGTTTCAAGTGCCCCCGAACTGTTCTTAAGTTGTTTGATAGCAGCTCTAAGACTACCAGATGCCAAGTCCCAATTAATTGGAAGAATGGGACAATCCCGCTCCATGGTAATCGGGAGAAGTAGATTGCACTAAATGCCCACCGCTTTTAACTCACATAGGCGGGATACAGATGCTCCAGAGCATTCCTCTACCCCACAGTGCTATACTGAAATGTTGCTAACTTGGAATGAAGTCGATATTACAGAGTCCCATTTCCAAATCTCTGAAAATAGATTTTACAAGATAAATATCCTGAACATATCCAGAGAACTTCCCAAAGAGTTATAATAATCCCCACCCAATTATCAAGTAAATGGAAATGTGATCCGTCTTAATAATAGGATTGACCAATTTAACTTTAGCCTTGAGCCTCTTAATGGATTTAGCTCATCTCGGGGTGGTCAATTTTCCACCGCCAAGCATCAAATTTGTATTGCTTATTGCGATAAAAGACTGAAACCAGCATAAGTGGATACCTCATGGGTGCGGATTAGTCTCAAAACCAGCTAAACGAATGAATTTCATGCCTTAAAATTCTCAAATTCATTATCACGGCCAGAAGATTTGTCATATAGGATCGTTGAGCACCTCGACCAAACAGGAAGTGCTGATTAATTAGGCCGCGGGTTCCCAGGATTGGGAGCATAGCCATGGACAAGACAACAATGCAACTTACTGTAGCCACTGTGACAAACCTCCTATTCATTAGAAATTATTGATTCCTCAGCTTTGTTTTTTTCCTCTGAGGGGAAAGTTCGCAGATACGTCAAGCTTATGATTCCGCCCCTTATTGTTCCTTTGTACTTTTTGCCATTTAGCCACGGTTGGAGCTTGTAAACAAAGCAAAGAGCTATGGGCACCGTCACAGAAAGATCGAGAGGGCGTATTACAAGGACTTGATCTTTAGACTTCATTATGCGGCATCGCTGCCTAATAGCTTTGACTTTTCTGCTATCATTATATTTGTGGTCTCCTCCACAAAAAATACAAGATGTCTAGAGTTGCAATAGAGGTATAGGTCTTTTTCGGCTCCTTATGGAGAAATTGGCTCTCCTGAGATTGCTGTTGAATAGGTTGAACTTTGCTCGTGAGAGATATTTCTTTTTAGATTGCTGCTTAGAATGACTAAATTCCATGTATCTCTCGAAGTAGCTCGGTTAATATTGTCATTTACTTTGGCTGGCAATTTTCAAAGTAAGATGGCAGTAAACAAAGACCCAGCAGCCTCTACATTAGGGATGGGGAAACCCTTGTCCATGGGCGAAATTTCGCCCGCGAGGAGCCCAATTTTCATATTTTCAATACTGAAATTTAACTAATATTTGTATGGCCACAACGAAAGAGAAATAAATGTAAATGTTAATTTTTTTTAGACCAATTATTAAACTTAAAGGACTCATATCAGAATGTTGCGAGGGATGCCACATATCTGTTTCGCCTCAAGGTGTATCTTGCAACTTTGCGAGGCATTTTTTAACTTGGACTGCTTTGTAAATTTGTACCTTGTTAGCTTTATTTCGTTTTCCTCAGCGTCAACATTTAAAATTCCTGCATTGATAACGTAAATTTAACCAATTTACAACATTATTAAATTTATTTTCTGTTCCCTTTATCAATATGGCAAGTGGTAGTACAAATCTTAAAAAGTGCTGTATTTTGTGAAAAATTGACTGAGCTCTATTTTTTTATCGAATTTAACGACAGGTGTATTTGTTTTATTTGCAACGAACATGTTTCCGTTTATGAGGAATATAATCTTGCGCGGCATTTTATGAGTAGACATAATAAATATGCTGCAGATTTGAAAGAATCTGAACGTTCAGACCAGATAGCTTTCTTGAGAGAAAATGCGGAGAAAGGACAAACACTTTTTATAAAGAAAGCCATTCAGGAAAATGAATCTGTAACTCGAGCTAATTATGCGTCATGTGAAAAAAATTGCTAAAAAACTTAAACCAAATAGTAAAGGTGAATTCGTGAAAGAGTGTATGCTTAATGCTGCTGAGATTTTATGCCGAGAAAAACTTAAATTGTTTGAAAATATTAGCTTATCGAGAAGAACTGTTTCTGATCATATTAAAGAAATGACGGATGGCATTCAAACTTCCTCAAAAGCAAAATCAACAGAATTTGTGTTTTATTAGTTGGTTATTAATGAGACAGCAGATTTATCTAATATTGCAGATATGGCGATCTTTATACGTGGAATAACTGTGTCGTTCAATATACAGGAAGAGTTTTTTGCTTTAAAATCAATACATGCATCAACTAAAGGTGAAGATTTATTTCAAATAGTAAACTCAACATTAAAGGATTTTGAATTACCGTATGAAAAACTGAGTGGTCTTGCAACAGATGGCGCTCCGTCTATGGTAGGTCGTGAAAAGGGGCTAGTAGCTCTGATTAAGAAAGAGTTTTAGCAGTATCTTTTGAACCCAAATACTTTAATTGTGTGTCAATGCTTTATTCATATGGAAAATTTATGTGCACAATCACTCAAGATGACTAATTTCTATTTACGACTCGTGAAGGGGATCACCCTGCGATGCTCCTAAGATTTTAATCCATTTGGGGGTCTGACGGGCGCAGCTCCCCAGTATATAATCGTAATTGTTTATAGAATAATGTTCTCACGTTTTTTTTTGTTTTTTTTTAAATCGTTTCTGCGCGTCTGAACGAAACATAAAAGCAACTTGGTCCCGATAGATTTCGGTTGAAAAACATACACTTTGGCGGGCGTTTCGCGGATCTTCAGGCTTACCGAAGATAGTGGGTGTAATATTAGGTAATTTAAGAGGACGATATCGCTGCCGATATTTCGCAATCATCTTTTATATTAAAAGCTAATGTTAGTCTTTCGAATTGAGAATATTATGAGGTGTGTTTTTTTAAGTTGCAGGGGATGCAACTCCCCACAATTAATTGCGTTATCGATAGCTAGACAACATCTAAATGCAAAAGAAGCCTACTTACTGATATATGGTCTAGGCTCTAACTTTCTTGTATTATTAAGATAGAAAACACGAAACAAGAGAACCAAAAATATTTTAAGGGAGCTTGTATACAATGAGTCGTTCTGTTTTGAATCGCTTAACTCGATTTTATAGTATAGCAATGCCTCTGGGCATTCCTATAATAAAAACCTCCTGGGAAACTTATATATATATATATATATATATATATATATATATATATATATATATATATATATATATATATCAACTATTATGCTAAATTCATATTATGCAATCCTTTAACTTTGTCAATTTAATCATTCAATTATTTTACTTTAACCCTGTCAATTTAATCATTCAATTATTTTACTTTAACTTTGTCAATTTAATCTTTCAATTAATTTACTTCAACTTTTGTGAATTAAATCATTTTATGTACAATTTAATAATTAATTAATTCATTTATTTTACTTGTCAATTCATTTAACGTAATACTGTTCCAAACAACAAACAAGCAAACACACACTTCCAGCTTGACAAAATAGCACACTATTCCGCTCCAGTCGACTCGCAGCTTTCTTCGTATCAAGGTCGGTAATCATTTCTTCTACAATTAGTCATTTACCTACAAACAAATCCTACTTAGTTAGTTCCACTTTCTTTCCCAATTCTTTGCAAACGACCATACGAGAGTAGGTCCTAATTATATTTACTTGTCATATTGCAGCTCCTAATTCACAGTCCATCATAGTCACTATATTATTATTTCGCCATATTATTTCATATTTATTTTACGTACTTCAATTCTTTTCGCATCTTGTTACTGTAAATCATAAGTTAAAATATCTTATATTGTATACCTAATCTACTTATCTCATTGTACATTCGTTGATTCTATGAATATGTTTATATTTGTGTAATTGTCTTTCTTAAAGCCCAGTTCATTATTCCAAAATTTAGTTCGCTGTCATCTTAGGCCTAAAAACTATCCGCCTATAACTTCGATCAAACGAATTTAAGGTTATGGTTTTCGAAACGCTATTTAGGCTGGTATATTAACAGAAAATAAATCACATGAATAACCATATACTATAATAGAAAGGAGAGCCACGGGTGCCATGAAGAAAGAAAGCCACGTGAGTAGGACGCTTCCCCTCTCTCTCTCTCTCTCTCTCTCTCTCTCTCTCTCTCTCTCTCTCTCTCTCTCTCTCTCTCTCTCTTTTTCTCTCTCTCTCGGCTACGGAGAATGAATTCGAAGGTAGAGGTGTACTATTTACGACAGGGAGATTGATCATAATTTTATAGACACATCTGCACTGCTATATGAACCTACTTCTCACCATTAGTCTCAGGTATCTAGCCTTTACATTAATTAATAAATAAACGCAGTGAACCTATCGAATGAGCAAAATCAGACTACTACACGAAACACCCAAGAAGCTATTCACCGCCGGCTCTTAACTCTTCGATGTAAGTCTGTAGTGGGATCTCTCTCGTATCTCTGATCAATCGCTGCTGGGCTTTTCTTGGGCTGTTGCCCATGAAGATTTCGTTAACAACCACTTCCCAATTTCTATATAGCTCTACCGCACCAGCTCATCCGTCGTGCGACAGATGAAAGACTGGTCTATTTCTGTCACCAACACGGCCTGCCCTCATAGTTGCATGACTTTTTCACGTTTGATGTGGCCAGGCCTTCTTCTCTCATCTAACACTCATATCTTCTTATTCCTTTATCTCCCAGTCTTCCAGCATAGTCCACCCTCGGGCCGTCCCCTAGTGGTCCCATGAGTGGAGGGAAGAGTTCGTGCTCCTGCTCCAATCCCCCTCGTCTCCCCCTTCTACTGGCCTTATCCTCCCTTCTACACTCGCATCGCACTACCCACGCCTTCCCTTTACAGCCACCTCCCACTGCTCCCACCCGGCTTCTTTTGTCCCGCCTACCCCTCACACCCCCTCAACTGTCCTTGACTCCTCTTACCCTGCTGTCACTCCAACCCCCTAAGCCCAGGCCGATACGGCCACCTCCTCCGAACCCACCAACCCCCCGGCCACGGAATCCACAAAGAACCCTAAACCCATACTCTCGCTGTCTTCCTCTAAACCCTCCCAACACCAACAGACACGTGTAAAGGTGACCGCGGCGCTCCCCACTCTCTTGGTACACTACCAAAAGATTAATGAAAGTAAAACGGCGCAGAGCAACACTGCTGCACGAGCGCTTCGCTCTAGACCACAGTCTGCATCATATCGTCGCCAACCGGGTAGTCAGCACACAAAGGCAGAACATGGTACTCCTGAACTCTACCAGTCTACATATACCAAAGAAAATTTTCCGTATTGCTGGGTATCCCCCCTACCTCACTCCATAACCGTTGCAAATGTGATAAGCAATTCTTGTTAAGCGCTACATACAACATACACTTATAAACATACAAGATGGCTCCTTTCTAGTCTGAAAAATTCACACTGATACCACGGATACCGGCCTAATTCTACTAACCACTCACAGGTCACAAATACAACAGCTAGGCATAGAGGATCCTCTCCGAACTATATACAACACCAATCTTTCACTATTATTAATGGGGCAGGTAAATTTACATCATCCCTGCAGCGATTTCGCTACGCGCACATAAGTCCGACCTTCCCCACTTAGTTTGTCCCCACGGAGAGACCTTGACCCCGTACATCGTCTTCGTAAGCAACCATGCTACACGCTTTCACACACATAGCCCCATGTCCCCACATACTATCTGACCACATCGCCATATTCTTCCTACTATCTTCTTTCTCTCTCTTCATTACCACTGTCAAGAATTCAGAATGCGCATTTCCACAAACACACAACATAACCTCAACCTCTAGAACATCGACCATGCACAATTAGACACCCACTAGAGAACACCCTTGGACACAATAAACAGCAATAAACTTTCATACACCACATAAAACACACACAAGAAATCAAACACTTGACATTTTCCATAAACACACAAAGACTCATCACTATATACTCCTACAATAACTACTACGGCAAAGTCCACTTCAAAACAACATTATGCTTCTACGGGCAGACGTCCTGCAATACGTGCACCAGATCGGAGCCATCAGTGACGCATGGCCACCCGCATAACGAATGATGCTCACTGCATTCACCTTTTCTTTTTCTAGCACTGGGTAAAGACGATGTTGGATACGGACAAACACAAAACCGCACCATCACTAACATTAATGAAATCCTCCACGCATTCAAATCCTATTTTGGTGAGATCCACAAACACAACATCACCAGCCTCCAAAATTATGTAGGCACACCTCAACACTGTCTACGCTGACGAAAAGACAATTCTTGGCTCAGGCTAGAGACTAGAAACGACCCTGCGCCGGGAATAAATATTTCTGGACGATAAGACACTGCATAAGGACAAGTGACATATAGCCACGAATCCTCTGAAGAAGCAGACAGAACTCTGTACGCAATATACAAATATACACACACACCAGATCAAAACTACACAGCTCCCGCAAAACTAAGATAAAACCCCAGGCCAAAATAGTCATGGCCACATTTGACAAATACCTACACTTTCACATACACCAAAACACTACACAAACAAAAGCAATGCGAATTAAAAAATGCTAGGCAGATTCTACCTTGCCAGCCGAAGTATGCAGCTACATCTATATAAGACAATAGTCAGACCTCTTCCTAGATACGTATCAATTATACTCAGCCAGGAGTCACCCATGTCAGAAGAGAGCAAAAAGATTACAGAACTTTGCGCAGCTACACATGGCAGAAGAGAGCAAAAGGATTATAGAACTCTGCGCAGCCACACACAGCCACACAACATGACAGTTAGGAAATCTTGCAAGAGAACTCACATACATAAATATACACGAAAGACAACACGCTTTCTGGGCGCTGATAAGATACTCAGCATACCACTACTACCCACAACCAACACCAATCTACACTTAAGTTAACAGCACCACGAATTTCTCATTTCTTCATATCGCGTCTCATCTATTTCACTCACCTATATGCCGTTCCCACCCAATTCGACAATAATACGCACATTACACGACGCATCGGTGTGTAGCCACCGACTCGTAACTTTATCTATCCCCTCCTGAATTTTTTTCCTCAAAATTTGCATCTGTCACTTCTCTTCCCGGTAAGGGGCACGGTGATTTGCTTTCATAGCCACCATGCTGACGGGACCCAGCGTCCCGTCCAGCCCCCCTGGGGTGCAGATAGTGCTACTGTCTTACTTTTTATCGATCCTTTGTTCGTTAAAAGCTCGACTACGGATACGAGTTTTATACATCCGCAACCGAGCGTGTATTGCGAAAAGTGGACTCGATCCACCACACTGGCCTCCGATTGGCGACCGTTGCCTTCCGCCCTTCCCCCATACAGAGCCTACTTGTCGATGCTAGAGAGATGCCACTCGCTCTGCGCCGTGCACATTGCATTGATAGCGAGCCCAGCGCCTTCCTTAGTGCATCTGCAGCTGATCTGACGGTGCCTATGCCGCCGAGTGACGGCAGTCATTCCTTAAGCCCTTTAGTTTAGGACTAGCAAACCCCTTCGAGAGCTCGGTATAGCTCTCGGGCCAATGTTGCCCCTGGTTCTGCTAAGGACGCCACTTCATCTCACGCTGAAACTGTGCCAGTGTATACGGATAGCTCCAAGTCCAAAGTAGGGGTCAGTTTCCATACCGTATCCCTTCTATTTGAAGTCAGCAGGGCTCTGTCAGGCGCTGCTTCTGTCTTCATAGCCGAGCTGGTTACAATACATCGCTCGGCACGGGAGATAAAGCGACGTACCTGGTTTGGAGACCGAGTTGCGATTTATAGCGACTCACAAAGCGCCCTAAATGCTTTTGGGGCATTGAAATCTCTGCATCACCTGGTTCACGATATCCGTGACGACACGGTTTTGGCGAACCGGATGGATGTCACAATTATCTTCTGCTGGGTTCCTGGACATGTATGAATTGCGGGAAATGAGTACGCCGAGAAAGGCGCCAAAGTGTCCGCGTGGACTAAGTGACCAGATCAGCGTTTCGCTCTTCCCAACACCAATTACATGACATGAATATGGGCAGCTCTCTGGGCTGCTTAGTAAGGAAGATGGGAGACAGTCAAGAGGAACTTAAAGTTACCAGCCATTGCGCCGCGACTGTTTCCATAGACCTACCCCCAAATGCCGCGACGGCTCATATTGCTTTTTGTCGTCTCCGAATTGGACACACTTGCGGGACGCACCGCCATTTGATAGAGTGCTCGCCTGCGCCTTATTGTCCTTATTGTGACGACTGCGTTGTTCTTCAGACTGTTTGGCACAGCCTTGTTGAATTTCCCAGTCTAGGTGGTCTTCACACACGTTACCTGTCCCGGTAACAAGTCGAGTTGGGTCGCTCTCGCTTGTCCCTTGTACTCGGGACTAGTTTGTGCACATAGTCTTGTAGACTATACGACCTTTTAGAGGAGGCTTGCCTCCTCCAATTTATTTGACTATTTTGTAGTTCGCCGGGAGCAGGAAGGCCTGCCCCCGATGCCGGAGTGTGCTTCCTTCTCATTTCCTTTTTTCTTTCTTTCCTTTTTTATTCTCTTTACCCCAAGCCTTTTTTTCTGTGTTTTTGCTTTTGTTTTTTTAATCTAGCCTTGTAGTAGGCTGTGATCTGATTACGGCGACCTTTTCCCTAGTAGGCAGTTGCCAGATTGGCTATCAAATTTTTTTAAAAGGGTCACTTCTCTTTCTGTGACTGGTCACAGTGATCTCTCTGCTAGATCTCTCTGCAGATTCCTTCCACTTGTATCATTGACAGACTCTATCTGGTTAAATACATACGCTGAATCTACTTGCATCTTATTGAATTACAGATTGTTTCGGATTTATTCGGTTTCCTCAACTTTGAGGCCATAAAGACAACAAATTTTATTACCGCTATGTATCATATTTTTAGCACACATTGATAGCTCATTATTTTAAGTTTTGGACTCGTAGATGACTCCTGTTTTTGTGAGGGCATTGCTCTAAATTTACTCGAAAAGTTGAAGTGTCCAAAATGATCCGAATGAAATCGGAGACACATTTCTTTTGCAATATAACGATTAAATTATACCTGTAAACATTTTTACAAGTTATAAGTAAGTAGTATTTAGTGTTGAGGCCTTTATTATCGATGATATTCGTATATCTTCTGCCTCAGGAATGAAATAACTGTTAACACTTGCAGTAATCTTGCTTCATTCATCTTGAAGAATTTCCCAAAGTTCTTGAACTGTTTTTTGATTCCTCGCTTTAGACCTTCATCCGAATGTCTTCCAAACACTTTAAATGGGCTCCAGGTCAAGATTCTGTTCCGGCTAGTTCATAGCAGTGATGTGTTCGGTGTCCAGAAAGCTCTTCAAAGCCTTAGCCGTGTTGTATTGGGCGTTATTCCGCATCAAAATTGCTGGTTTGGATTCGAAGATAGGGCAAAGCATGCCGTCGCGGCAATTCCTTTTACGCTGGTGTATTTAATATGCTCCGTAAGCAGACAAGTTGTCAAGGGCCTTCTATCGAAATCATGCCCCCAGACCATAACACTTCTTTCGCCAAACTTCATTATTTATTGGTGCAATTGAAAAACAATCTTTCGCCTATTCTGCGACATATGAATCTTCTGTAATCCTATCCGAACAAATTAAAGTTAGATTCGACGATGAAGTCGACTTGTTCTATTGGTGAATGCAAGATGAGCCTTCTTGTTCTTCGGACTGACAAATGGCTTGACCGCGAGTGAGCGCGCGTGAAGATGATCTTCCTCTAACCGTCTTGACACAAAAATATCACTAATCTCTGAATAAACTTCTGCAGCTGTGTTGAAATTTTAGTAATGGTTCGGTCTTCCCTTTTTTATGTCTTTTTTTGTCTAGCGGTAGATTTACTAATCTTACATAAACCTGTTTTGCCATAGGTTCACAGAAGACTGTGGACGACCCTTTTAGAACGGTTGATAGTCTCTGCAATGGCTCTTGTTGAAAGATCATCTTGGTAGTGCATTTTTACGATAATTTAGCGGACAGAGAGAAGACATAAAGAATCCTTAGACATGTTACTTTGAACGACATCTGACAACTAAATGATCTAAAGTACACTATATTGAAAGGAAGTTATTTGTTATGCAAATTATGCCGGTTGTCTCTGCAAGAAGCCGAAGCGTTCGGATCATTGCGGACACTTCAATTTATCTAGTAAATTGCTTATCTGCTGATATATTTAGTTTTATTAATCTAAATTTGCATTACTTGTACCCATATATCTGTACATCAATTCTATCTGTCTAAAATTATGTTAGAAGACAAGATGTACAAACTCATCGAGGTCCAGAATCTGGCCAAAGAGCTAACGGCTAAAAGCCCTGTTTTTTGCACATTTGATTCTTGGGACTGTTTGGCTCTTCATCGAGGATAGATCTGCGGAGTAAGACAGCTAGCTGATGCTGGTATCACCAGAAGTTCAGAGGTGAGGCCAATCTCTGCCTGCTACCCTCTGACTTTCGTTTGGAAAAGTAAATGACTATCTTCTACTGCTTCTTCCTAGAGACACCCTACGTCCTTCACCTCTCTTTGCAGCCAGAAGTTACCCAAGCGATTCCTGCGGAATTTTCAAACTCTTCAGCAGCTACCCGTTTCACTACTTTGCCTATCCCAGTGACTTCACAGAAATCTGCCCCCACCAATTCAACAATTCAGAAGACGGCAAATCCTAGAGAAGTGACAACCGTATTTGACTATGAAATACATTATATAACCTGACCTCTTCAGAGTTGTTCTCCGCACTCGTCGTGGTGATAATGCAGTGCTCAAACATTTGATTCTTCATCCAGGATTAAGATACGGGCTCGACATTCTACTTTACAAGGGCTCTACCTTCTCCATTCTTCCGGCTTCGCCTCAGGAAAGACGTCGATCTCCGATCGTCTCCTCCCTACAAATCATATCAGGTCAACCTATCCCGGTCTATTCTAAGAATTTTCTTTCGATCTCTATCTTTCCCGGACGGGCAGTCTCTCCTTTGGCTGCTCTTATTGCTGAAGGCGGGCACCAGATCTTAGGGCTGACTTCTTACAACACCTCTAGCTTGTACTAGAATTAAAAGTGCGTGCACTCACGAATCGAATGTCCGGAAGCGTTGTTCATGGCACTCATTCATCTCGCGCCTCAAAGTTCACGCACTTCAAAGGCTCGACTTGTCTAGTTCCACTGGCTTTCTTTCAGCCGTGCATCTTACGATACAATCTCAATAAACTGCATTACTTGTAACCTTCCAAGACTTAACCTCATCTCGGTTGTGTGAACGGCCAACACTATATACATAAAAACCGCCCCCCCCATCCCTACCCACTGTCTACGCACACCTGTGCCACTTGCCCCAGCCAAACACAGAAGCAGAATTCAAAATCACTCTTCCTGGACTTCTCCATTACATCCAGTTTTCAAGAAAGATAGGTCATTAAAGAGTCACTAAGGCTGATACTTATCCATTTCCGTTCGTTTCAAATTTTATGAATCAAATCGCAGGTGCACACGTATTTTCCTAACTCTATCTATTAAAATGCTTCCATCAAATTCCGGTGGAAGCGTCGAGTGTGAAAAAGCGTGAGTAACCCCGCCGTTTATTGGGTACGTTATTTTTCTACATACTACTTGGTTTGAGATCGTCTTCACAAATGTTTGTGCGTTTTCTTAAGGAAGTTCTGAGAGATCTATTATTTACATTTGCTTTTATAAATGACATATTTGGTCTACTCCCCTGACAACGCAACGTACCCAGTACACCTAAATCAGCTATTCGACCTCCTACTGTCCTAGGGTCTAAATTAGCACCAGACAAATGCCAATTAGGAATAGACTGGCTCGATTTCTGAGATATCCCCTAACCAACGAGAGCATCTTATTTGAGTCTGACATAGTTGCAGCTATACATAATTTACCTTCAGCCACCACATATTAATCTCTAAAATAATTCCTAGGTCTATTCAATTTTTACAGTAATCATGTAAAAAATATGGCCTCCATTTTACTCCTACTAAATGACTTCCTAAAGGGGGTACACAAGCACGGAAACCCCCCATTAAATGGGCCACAAAGTGCTGCGTGTGCCTTTCGGGAGGCCAAACTTGGTATTTCCTCAGACACTGAATAAAGGCGTCCATTGTTGCCCTGTTTACCTTTTTTCGAAGCAGTTGTCAGGAGCTCAGACAAAAATGTCTACGTTTGGATTCGGGTTTTTTGCAGCCTTCTCCGCTCCACAGTAAAAGAAAATCCTTCCCAAGATAAAATGGTCGAATATAACCCTCTTCACTGACCATAAGGCTCTCCCTTTTGCATTCCTCAGTGAAAAGTCTTCTCATCCTCTTCTTGTGGCTCGAAAGCTAGATTGCATTAGCAATCTATAAACGATCTCCATTGGTCACACGTCAAGCATTTCACCCACAACTGATGCTCTTGCCTAGAATACAATAACCACAGACATCCTCTCTCCCGGTTAAAGTAGTGATTCTCATCTGGCACTGTTTGACCGTAGCCCACTCATACAGCCTTCGCTTGTGATTGCCGCCTCAAAATTTCTCACCTACTCTCAAAGTGTTGAAAATGCCCTGCTCACCGTGGAATAAATTAGCTGCCCAATTATTACACGCACCTTTAGTAGGGGAAAAAATAATCTTTAATTATCTTCCCTCTGCCTGCCGAACACTGACCGAAAAATCTCCGTAGACTCATAAAACATTTTTGCTTCAAGATGCGTCACTTTGTGCGGCATCAAATGCGCAAAGATGTAAAAAATCTTGTTCGTACTGCTGTTTTCCTGTCAGCAAACGTGCACGAACGAATTAACCAAATTTGCTTCAAGAACTTTATGCTGCCAGACTCGAAGCTAAGTATGGTGCACGTAGATATAATAAGACATCAGATCCAAACCCGTAGGCTTAACTACCTATTTTCTATCATGGATAGATTTACAAAATGGTTCGGGTTTCTAATTTTGAGATATTTATCTCCTGCTGAGTCTATCCAAGCCATCGCACCAAACGCTTATATCTGACAATATGACTAAGTTTCGTTTTCGCCTATTCTCTGACTTCACTAAGACCCTGGGAATTTACCATGTTTTCATTTCTCCTTACAATTCGAGCAGAAATGGTGTCGTAGAGTCGCTTCATGCTAAGCTCAAACTTTCCCTACTCGACAGTTCACCACCTGATCATTGGTACATTAAATTACCATGGGGACTTCTTGCTCCGCCCCCTTTCAATCCTAGGTGAATTCTGGTACATCACCAGGACAAGCATTATACGGCTGTTCTATTCATCTTCCACATATTCTTTCAAATCCATTAAATGCCTCCCTTCCCCTCAGTCAATTCACAGAAGCTCTAGAAAACTCGCATGAAATTGCGCCCAGCTTCATCGCAAAGAGTCCCTCCCTATCAAAAGCTTAACATTCCTAACGATTTTCAAAGTTGCATCCATGTGTTCGTTCAGAACATGAGAAACTCTTCAAAATTTCTCAACAAATTTAATTGCCTTTTCCCGTTAAAATCCACCAAAGGTGGGCGCGATAACGAAAAAATGTATCACGATAACCGATAAATCAATAACGATAACCTTATCGGCGATAATCGATAACTGGCGATAAATTTATCGCCCGATAAGGTGATAATCAATACATCCAAAGTTATAATACAATATTGATTATTGGATATATATATATATATATATATATATATATATATATATATATATATATATATATAGCGTTATTTTATAATACGATAGTAAGAATATTTGAATTCCATTTCTTAGTTTCTTACCTGGTGAGGCTCTCCTTCATCTCCTCATAGGTTTTGAGGATCCTCCTCCCAGCTCGGACCTACCTATTTCTGCCTCCAAGGCACGCACGGCTCGCTCGTGTGCTAAACTGGAACCATAAACTGAAATTATCGATTATCGCTAGTTTTAGAACCAAAAGTATCGGCGATACCGATGAATAAAAAACGCGGGGGGTGGAGATATCAAATAACCGATAACCTGATATCGTTATCGCGATAACGCCCACCTATGAAATCCATAGGCTACTCTCATTTCTTTTTCATTCGTTCCCTGGCCGGATTGGTAACTTGACGTATTGTAGAAATGACATATGTCGGGGCAACTGTTTATGCCATGCGCTATTCGAAATTTTCTCGGAGATTATATATGTATAGAGTAAGGTATTCTAACTTTGTATAGAGTCGGGTATTCTAACTCTCATTTTAATAGTATTTAACTCCAATCCTGGGTGGGTGTCCTGGCGTAGCCAGATACCACTGGGCACACTATGATGGCGACACCTGGCAACTTCGCGCCATGTGGCTTATTTAGTTGACACATAAAAAGATTCAAATTTAGGCTGGTCCAGTCAGGCGGCCGTGACTATCGTTCACGACAGAATACAAAAAAACTCCAGGTACATCAGAAGACTCGCCATCAGCAAGGACGTGCAGAAGGCCTTCGATAAGTGTGGCACGAGGGACTCCGTTGGAAACTGGCCAACAATACGAAGTTACCTCTCTGCACCAGAAGGCTCCTCTCGCACTACCTCACTGAACGGAGATGCCACATAAAATACAATAATACCCTCTCACGACCCTTTACACCACGCTCAGGCGTTCCTCAAGGAAGTGTACTGGCACCCACACTATATATTTGTTCACAAACGACATCTCACGCCAACCCGAAAACTGCTGTCACACATACACAGTGGCCTAAGCCCATGAAGAGACCATTATCGTCAGCGGCCGAGGTCCAGAAGAAATCGCGCTCCACGCACAAACAATACCTGACGATAAGAAAGATTACGAGGATAAATGGTTGATTGCCACGAATCCTCAGAAGACACAGATGACACTCTACGGCGCAAGAGATCACTTCATGCACAACCTAAAAATCTTCTCGCACACACCAGACATGAAACACCTTAACCCAACAAGGCTCGAATACACTCAATGTACAAAAATCCTTGGGGTAACTTTCGACAAGACCCTCAGGTTCAATATACACCAAAACATAACACAAGCAAGAGCCTCACGAACAAACACATCGCTGAGCAGGTTCTACCCTGCGGGCAAAAAACTAAAGCTACACCTTTAAAAAGCACTCGTGCAACCTATTCTTACGTACGCCCCACTGTCACTCGTAACCGCGAGTGACACGTGGAAGTGGAAGGCTCAGCGCATTCAGAACTCTGCTCTGAAGCACGCTTGCCGCTCTCCTTTGTACTCGAGAATGGTCGCACTACACGCCAACAAAAAAATAGTACCCCTCAACACATACGCTCACACCAGACTCACAAAATAACTCAGGAATCTCGCCAGAGACCCATTATACACAGCACTACATGTAAGAAGGTATGCGATGGCACCGCGATACCCCGCGGCCGATGACTACCCGCAACATATACCGTTCTTCGCATAACCTAAAGGCATCATGAAAAACGCGTTTCCCACTGAGCAGACAGCCTCGCCTTCCTGACATAACTCTAACCGTCATCCAGTCACAAAACCAACACCACGCATCGGTGTATAGCCACCGACCTATCAACTCTTGCTATCTTTTCTCAAGTGATTTCCGCAACCTATCCTCGAGGACTACATGATCGCCTGTGTTACACTCAATGATCCTTCTCTGTCCTTTCTATAAAGAGAAGTCAGTAAGATTCGAATCATTATATTGGGCCTATTATTGGCATCACGTAGTACTTCGTTCATCTCTCTCGATTTCTATTCCCCCGTAAGGGGCGCAGCAATTTGCCATTCTGGCCGCCCTGGTGACATGACTCAGCACCCTGTCCGACCCCAGCTTAGCCTCTTCTCCTTCTTTCAAACAACCTGTATTTCTCACCTACTTCGTCGCTTTTCATACAGCCACTACCACAAATTTCTCTGGTCAGCCTATAATTTTTTCTGGGCCAACCGTCCCAGATCTGGACTGAGGGGCGAGGGGACAATGTTCCCTAACCCCTGAGCTCCGGTTCGGGATGGTGGGTTTTGAATAACCTGCTTCCTCCCCACCCATACATTCCTCACATCTCCTTTCCTTCTCATTTCACAATCTATTTTTTTTACGCCATGTCCAAGGTGGAGTCGCCATGCCGAGGGACTGCCAGGCCACAAGGCGGGAGGGGTGGTCCTGAATGGCGGCACCTGGCTCTGCCAGACCTGTACACACGCTTTGCAGAGCGGCCTACTGCAAGGGGTGATGATCGTATGCATCTCGTGAAAAATTTAGGGTCACCATGCGCAATGATGAGAAAATTTAAAATCTCGCCTCAATTTTCCCTTGTGCATCGACAGAGCCGCCCCCGGGCAGCTCCACAGAAAAAAGGAGGTCTTTCCTGTGCTTGTGCAGGGGACCCTCCAAATTTCTCTACCTGGAGAGGAGGTTTATTCCTCTCCTTCGCCTACGGGTGTAGGGGACTCCCCCTTACCCCCTTCTCTGGAGGTGATTTCGGGCACCTTCCTGTTTCCAGCGGCAGTCCATCCTTTTCTTTCCAAAGGGACTGCCAAGAAATCCAGAAGGCAGCCTATAACCGACCGCTCCCCATTCAAGCGGCTCGGTAGGACAAACCCCCTTAGGGGGGGAGAGGAAAGCCAGGCCCTTTCGGTAGCTTCCCTCAAAAGGCCTGCGGGCAAGATTATTGAACCTTGCCGGGGTCAAGGCCTGTGCCTCCCCACACGTGACTAGTGACAATACTGCCAACGGGACCTGTGATGTCCTGGGGGGGATGGCCAACTGGAGGCCCTCCTGAGATAGACATGGTCCTTGAGGCAGCCCAACCTCAGATGGTAGTGCCTTTAATGGGAGGAAATCCAGGTTTGGCCCCAAGCACCGAACCCGAATCCGCCCCTATGCAAGGCCATCCTAAAACAGCTAAGGTTTCCGAGGCAGTACAAGGAGGAAAGGGATCTCCTCCGACGGGTGCCCCTACAACTGCCAGGACCTTCTCCATTTTAGAGAAGGACCTAGCTGAGGTCGGTCCATCTGGCCTGGGGGCTCCTGCCAGCGGAGGAGAGAAGGGTTCATTCGCCGCCCTCCTCTCCTAAAAAGAAAAAGAACAGGAAAAAGAATAAAAAGACTCGGGGCTACTCTCCATCCACGAGGTGCGGAACCCCCGACTAAAACTAAAAGTGCGCAGGGCGGAGCCTCGATAACATCGTGGCCCCTCATTTAGAGGTTACCTGGCGTTTTCGAGCCCGCTGGCTTCAAACGCTTCCTCGTTATTCGCCCTACTAATGGCAGCATGTTGGCCAAGGGCAACATGATCCATCAGAGGAGAGCATTAGCTAGTGTAATTGGTAGAGAGCCGAAGGTGACCCGTTTCTCGCACGGGAGCCTTCTGGCAAATGCAGCGGATCGCTCCGAGGCGTCCAAGATAAGTGCTCTTCGGACACTTCATGGCACCCCGGTGAGTGTGACGCCGCACACTAACATGAACTTTGTGAAAGTAGTTTATGCGAGGGAATTCGTTGACTACTCCATAGAGGACATCACCTTAGAGCTGGCGGACTATGGGGCGGTCAAGGTCCAAAGTGTGATGAGAAAACAGGGAGGGGCCTCGAGACCCAGCCCTACACTCTTCGTCACATTCGACTGTGACAATCTCGCTGAGTCGGTACGTGCCGGTTGGTACCGCTACCGCGTAAAGGCATTCGTGCCACTATCGCGGCGGTGCTATTACTGTCACCACTTTGGCCATACGAATCGTTCATGTAGACGTGCAAAGTCGGGGTCACCCGAAAGATGTGTAAATTGCCCCAAGGCCGCACAAGATAAGTCTAAATCGTGTGTGGCCAAGTGTGTCAATTGTTTCTTCGAAGCAATGTGGTGCATATCTCCTTGAGAAAAAAATCTTGGCCGTTCAGACCCAGGATCGACTCACATTCCGCGAGGCTAAAGACTTGGTCCTTGCGCGCCCGGCTCTGCATGGGTCGTCTTATGCATCAATGGTTAGAAAGGCACACTCTGCTCCTGGCCCATCCAGGCCAACAAGAACGGTTGTTTCCGCGACCATTCAGAGCCCTTCTGCGGGTTTTACTCAACCCGGGGCGCTCCTCTGGTAAAGCTGGCGGCAAAAAGGCTTCACAGCCATCAACGGATAAAACCAGGGGTCTCACCCCCCCTTTTCCCAGCGTGACCGTTTCCCGTAAGGCGAAACGGCCACCTGCCTCCACCGAGTCGTTAGACTCACAGGAGGCAACACCCCTAAAGTTGGTCTCCAGCCCATCTTCCGGGGAAATCAAGAAAGGAGCTTCGGCTCATTCGCCCACGCCTAGTGGTGGGCTGAGTGACTCGGAGACGGTGGTTCCTCGAAAAGAGGGCCCCCTGCCTGGAAGCCGCAACGCCCGCCTAAGGTTTCGAGGCGGAGGGAGGAAAATACTCGCATGGCGAGCCCAACCTCCCCCAATAACTCTTCGAAGGCGAAAGCGCCTTCAAAGCTTTGCCCGGTCAACAGCGCCTGGGGTTCTGCCTCCGGGAAGCGTACGGCTATTCCCGTGAGGATCTTCTGTTCGAAGAGGGCTCCCGCGTCTCCTCCGAGCTAGGCCTCGAAGGCATATTCCTTCAATGGAATTGCCGTGGCCTCCGGGCCAACTAGGAGGAGCTGCGGAGGCTCGTCTCGTCCCGTTCTCCGTTAGCTATTTTTCTGCAGGAGACTATGTTAGGCGTGTGCCCCCTGCCGCCCTCCCGGAGTATAAGGGTCTTGCGACCCCACCACCACGAGATGGCCGGGCTGGGGAATGTGCGGTTTACACCCGGCATGATATCTCCGTTCTTCCATTCACTTTAGATACCTCCTTTCAAGCAGTGGCTGTGCATCTTTACCTTGATAGGAGGTATACTATCATTTCTGCGTACATTCCACCGTTAGCTGACTTCGACGCGGCCTTTTCTCTTGCTTGGAGATCTGAACGGCAGGCATCCTCTTTCGGGAGATTACTCAATAAATCCCAGAGACAAGTCCTTGCCGTTCTGATCGAAGAGCTGGAGATAGGTGTCCTAAATGTGGATGAGTTTACGGATCACTGCCCGAGAACCGCTTCATTTTCTTGCCTTGATCTATCTTTGTGCTCTTCGGATGCACACTCTGATTTTGATTGGGGGGTGGCCGATGACCCCCATTGTAGTGATCACTTTCCCATTCAAATATCATTTTCCTAGCAACTGCCGCCTGAGAGCCAACCTCGGTGGTGCTTGGCGCGGGCGTGGTGGCCTGCATTTCAGGAAATGACTGAATTCTCTATCTCAGTCCAGGAGTTTAGGTCGGTAGATGAGGCTGTTGAGTTCTTCTCCGGCAACCTAATCATCGCGGGCCTGAATACTATTTCCCAGAACGTCTAGCCGTTTTGCACGCCGACACCTCCCATGGTGGTCGGCCTAGTGTGAGACGGCCCTGAAACAGAAGCGTTATGCCTACATGCCCTATAATCACCACCCGGACGATTTCACTGTCGCTGAATTTCGTCGGGCTAGGGCTAGGTTCCGGTATACTTCGAAGCACGCCCACCACTAAACGGAAAGACCCCTCTGGCAGAGGTGTGGAAGTGAGTCGAAAGGATTCGGGGCAAGTTTTCGCAGGACCCCCCTCCCGTTCTCCAGGAGAATGGGACCGCAATCTCGTACCCCGCGTCCCTGGCGCAATCCTTCGCGACCGTTATTTTTTCCGCCTTCTTTAGCCAGGATGCTGCTCCACCAGCATTCAATGCACGTCGTGATGTCGCAGAAGGCCGCCGGCTGGACTTTACCTCCAGAGGTGGAGAACCCCTCAACGACAGGTTTACTGCGTGTGAGTTGCGCTCCACTCTTGATTCGTGCGCTGACACCACCCATGGTCCGGACGATGTCCCGTACGCCATGCTTCGACACCTGGGTGAGCGAGGCATGGCCTTTCTGTTAGATTTGTTCAACAGGATCTGGGTGGAGGGTCTCCTCCCAGATTCCTGGCGAATCACTACTGTGCTCGCCTTTCGCAAATCGGGAAGAGATCACTCGACTCCGGCCGGTGTCCGCCCAATCTCTCTAACCTCTTGCGTGTGCAAGTTGATGGAAAAATTGGTAAATGTTAGATTAGCCTTTTTTTCTGGACAGCAGAGGCCATCTGTCTTCTGCACTGTGCGGCTTTCGCAAGTTACACTCCTCGTCGAATGCTCTGCTCCGACTGGAAAAAGCCATCTACGAGGCCTTCCTTCGTAGACAGCATTACGCCACGGTGTTGTTATAGTAATTGGTTAGCGAGGTATAGGACAAGCTTGGGGGATGGCCCTCATCCACCCTCTGTGTATTCAATACACGGATCTAACGAGCCCTTCAAACAGTAGAGCCTATTGAAACAAGCATTTACATGATTGCATTGCTATAGGTACTGCAACCCACAGTAGTAATGAGGACAAAGTGAGCGTGATTTTTTTATTCATTACAATGCTAATTATATGATTGGGATGCTCTCAATTATTTCAATAATTAAAAAAAATAATTAACAAACGTATTGTTAATTAACAAACCTATCATATTCCCTTACCACCTTCAGAACTTTGAATAAATTGGGCACTCCGACCCATAGTTAGTTTTCTTTTAATAATTCCCAGACTAACCTTAGAATGATCTTGGTAATTATATCAAACAAAAGAGAAAAATAAGGTTTTCAAATTTCATTATTAGCAGTTTGCAAGGATCCCAAAAATATTTAAATCACTAAATTCTTTCCTTCCTTGAAGAATTAATGTTTCGTAAAAATTTTCAAGTAGGCAATGAATGGTCACTGGTTTTCGAGGGGTATTTTTTTTTTTATTAAATCACGAATATAACATCCGTCTCTTTCTGCACCCCTCCACTTTCTCATAAATTACCATCTTACTTACATGATGGTTCCGGAGGGATTCAATGCAAACAGGATTGGGGAGGATTGGGGCGAAACTGACAACTCCAAAAGTTATTAACGGGTTTTGATGTAATTTTATTGGGGTGTTCCTAAGGTATTTGTCAGCCTAACCTATGAAATTTCTGAAAGTATACATATTTTTTTAATTTTATGGGTCAAAATCCGTGGTAACTGTTACGTAACACTTTTGTAATTTTGTAATTTAGTATAAGTGCTTCCCATTTTTACTTTTTTATTTAATATTTGTTGGTGTTACTATTTATATTATTATTCACATACTACAGTATTTTTTCTTTACAGGAGACAGAGCTAAAATGCCTATGGAAGGCAGAAATTCCACATACAGTTTCTGTTATATTTGTGGATCAGTTACGTTAAAGCAATACAAGAGACGGTTTAATAAACATGTGAAAAAACTTTATGAGCTGTTGTTTGGATGTAAAGTGGGTGACCAAGACAATCGCTCAGCACCTCACATATGTTGTGTCAGGTGTACAAGTTTCCTTTTCGCCTGGGTGAAAGGCAAAGGTCCTGGCCTCATGTTTGACGTACCAATGGTCTGGAGAGGACCAAAGGACCATTCAACGGATTGCTACTTCTGCTTAACAGATATTAAAGTTGGGTATTTAATGTGTTTTCTTTCCTGGTCTTTAATATATTTTCAAGAGATGTATCAATTAAAAAGAATAAAATACATACTATGTTGTACTTCCACTATTTCTGCAAGTGATCAGAGCCAGTAATATCCATTTTTAGTCTGATTTTATTTTATTTCACTGCAGGTCACAACAGAAAAGGCATGAAATCTATCATGTATTCAGATCTTCAGTCTGTTATTCGACCATTTCGACATTCAAGTGCCATTCCTGTACCACAGCCGCCCTCTGAACTGCAAAGAAATGAAACGAACAACTCAAACGAATCTGAATCTCAAGATACAACATATGTGGCACAGCTTCAATCTGACAAGAAACCACACCTCATCACCCAATCGGAACTCAATAATCTAATTCATGATCTAACAATTACTAAGCAACAGTGTGAGCCTCTGTCCTCACGTCTGCAACAATGGAACCTGTCGTATAAATATACTCGAATTATAGTATTTATGAAGCGTTCTGCAGATCTACAGCAATTCTTCACTTTTAAAAATAACTTAACTTATTGTAATGATATCGGAGGCCTATTCAATGCCCGTGAGCTGACCTATGAACCAAATGAATGGAAGTTATTTATAGATGCATCCCTTTACAGCATAAAAGCGGTTCTGTTGCACATTGGGAACCCCATGCCTTCAGTTCCAGTTGCTCACTCAGTCATTTTAAGAGAGAAATATGAAGAACCTGCTTTTATTCTAGACCGCAGAAGTCACAAGGAACATGAGTGGCTAATTTGTACGGACTTGAAAGTATTAGCCCTACTCAATGGGCTACAAACTGAATACACCAGGTTTATGTGCTTCATTTGCAAGTGGGACAGTAGGGCCAGATTAAAACATTATGTACGCTCAGAATGGTCACCTCAGGAAACTATGACGCCTGGATGCCATAATGTAATTCATGAACCAGTAGTTAAGAAGGAAAAAACATTTTGCCACCACTGCATATAAAACTAGGCCTAATGAAGCAATTTAGCAAAGCACTGCAGTATAACAAACCATGTTTCCAGGACTTCGAGGCGATTCTCTCTAAAATAAGTGATGCCAAGATTAAAGATGGAATATTCGTAGTCCCTCAGATTTTTCAACGTATAGCTGATGAGGATTTCGAGACAACAATGGATGAAACTGAGCTAGGGGCCTGGCATGAATTCAAAGATGTATGCAAAGGACTTCTGGGGAAGCACCAATTTGCCCAGCGAGAGCGTATTGTGGAGAACCTAACATTGTGCTACCAAGATCTTGGATGTAATATGTCAGTGAAGATACACTTACTTCATTCTCATCTGTCCTCCTTTCAAAAGAGTGATGAACATGGAGAGAGGTTCCATCAAAATAAAGAGTCAATGGAAAATAGGTATAAGGAAAAATGAAGCCCTGCTATGCTGGCTGTCTTCTCCTGGAATTTGAAGGTTGACACACCTGAGAGGTATATGTAGTTTAATACATTATATAATGCGGGTAAGATGTGTTTTCACATAAATACGATTTTGTTTTTTTCTAAGATATAAACGTTTTTAATTCTAAAATTGATGCTCACCGGTTATTTTTAGCTTCCAGAACTTAATACTAACGTAGTTATTCACATTTCGAAAATATATTTTTATTTTGCTAACTTTGAATCTTTCTGCTTCATTTTTACCCTCGTTCCTTCTACTTTTGGTCTGACTAGTTCACCCAGACCTGGCTTTTTTAGATCTAGAGGCGATCTCTCCATGTGTCTTTTGACGATATCCTGTAGGGGTCATATTACGCATAGGTAGGCCTCTGGCACCCTGAAATTGCTGGATTCAATAGGCTCGAAAGATACCTCCACAAATGGACGCGAATTGGTCCTATTAAATCCAAGCATGCCCTATTAAGTGTATCGATCCAATTGTGTATTATAAATAGAATGAGTTTTGTAAATGTACATATCTAGCAAGAAGTGTGAGAGACAAAAACGGGCAAAGAAATGGTTGAACACCTGCGTTGGATAAAGCTGCCCAAGTTGTGTCTCAAGATAGAGTAATCAAAGACGGATATTTATTTAGGAAGAGACCGAGTAAACACAGCTTCTGACCATAAAAGATAGCGCAGCGAAAGTTGTATTAAAAGACAGATAAGGGTTTATCATGTAAGCGTACACACATTTACACAGGCTTCCTAGCCCTGCCCAGAGATTGGGGAAATGATAAGAAATCGAGGTGGGCCGTCCGACGGTAGCCGTCTCATATCTAGGCCACGCCCTATCTATTTAAAGCGCAAATATAAATATAAAGAAGACATTCAAGAAGACATAATCCGAGAGAAAATAATAACAAGTACGTCCGCGTTCACGCTCCCACCTCAATTCGCTCGGTCTCTTGGCCTTATCTAGTACTCGCGTTGAATATATATAGACTATTAGTCTCACGCTTAGTACGCATCCTGATATTCCTTTGTTAGAATAAAGAGTTTATTTTGCAAGCTCAGCCAAAAAGCACACCGTTAAAAACAATTAATTATCTTTGGAGTCAGATAAATAACTCGCCGTAAAGCCATCCTTCACATCAAAACTTTACCTTTACTTTGAATCTTCGACAAGCGCAGACAAGAACAACACCGTTTATATCAATTATCTTTGGAATCAGATAAATAATACGCCATAAAGCCATCCTTCACCTCAAAACTGGAACTAGTCTCTCTATCAATAAGGTGGGTTAACGGAAACAATCTTTCCCACAATTCAACCAATACCAGGCATTTTAGAGCTGCAGGCGATCTGCGCATCCTTCTTTTTCTGACTATACAATAGCATTTTGTCTTAGATTGCCGTATATTTCGTACGATTTGCGGCTTTCTTTTTTTCTTTTTTTAGTTTATATGGTATATTGGCGTGCGGTGGCTGTACTAGGTCGGAATTAAAGGATTCGAAAGGGCAAAAACCCACTGACAAATTTCCATTAGTGCGTTTAAGGGCACGTTATTTTCTAATGCCCGCATTCGAACAAGTGCTACCCTTTTATTTATAAACTGTTTTCTGCGCAAAGCGTTGATTCAAACTAGAGGCCTAACGACATTTAGCAATCGACTTTTGCATTCAAATCTGATGGTAGTCATTCTAATTAGGAATTTCTGAGTTTTTTTTAAATTGCGGTGGGTGTGTAGGAGGTGCAACCCCCCACAATAAAGTGGGTAGGTATGGGAGGCGAAACCCTGGATTTCGAAAGTACCTAAAAAAATGTTAACTTTTGGCGGAAATAGCATAAAGTAGGCAGCGCTAACGTCGTCCTAAATTACCAGGTTAGGTCTGGTCTGATTCTAGATCTTTTAAATGATTTTGATAATGTGTTTTTCTTATGCAGATTTATGTGTTGTTTTCAGATCTGAAACTCGTTTCGCTGGAAATACATACTTTTCTTATTATAGACCTTCGGTCGATTATGGGCAAAGTATGCCTTTCCAGCAAAGTACATATAAAACTGCATAGGAAAAACACATTTTTAAATTACTGTGCATATTTGTGTTAAAACGAATCATTACATTTAATCTGATTTTGGGGGCGAAATACATTTATGGTATCGTGGAAATCGGCATCAATTGCATGATTATTAAATCGGCAATTTACAAGAAAATGGTACGTAATAGGAAATCTTTGTTATAAAATTCGAATTCAACACACTCAACTTCATAATAAAATGCACATGAGACCTATGTTTTTTTCTTGACACTGAAATTTGTTGAACAGTGTAATTATAAGGTGTTGTTTGGCTAGTCGCGATGCCTAGATTATCAAAATGAAAGAGGGTCCACGATCGGAGTGAATATATGAAGGCCGGTCCCTGATGATTAATCTAATACCGATTGGTCGAATAGCAATTATTCAAGTGCCGATTATTGGTCTGATATAAAGTTCTTAGCCAAAACCTAAAATATATAATGGATAACTAATAAACGAAAACGTATTGAAAGTTCGAATTGGGTTATTTGAACTTCGCGAACTAAACCTTTTAGAAATCTACAATATCATAATTATCCTCGAACGATGCATTTCGTTTCATTTACGAAATGTTATTGTTCCTTTTGCAATTCCTTAATAATTTTGAAAATTCCAACACCTATATGAAATATCTACTTTCTTTTGCGTCCTTGGTATACCTCATTCAACATAATTTTCCTCAAAAGAAGTCGCGACAGGGATGCCTTCACTTCAACTTGTGAGTTTAAGCTGAAACCACGGTTCTTCTATTTCACATACTGCTGGCAAGGATGCCGGTGCTGCCATTTGCCTGAATTTTAAATAAAGGTTTTCATCGGCGGTGTATAAGATTTCAAATCCGTTGAAATTACTTTTGTTTGGATGGTTTGTCTTAGTTTAAAGAAGCAACCTTTGTTTACAATGCCAAGAAATTCTGATTTACTTGCATTTAAAACACCTATTTCGTAGTCTGTGATTAATCACTTGAGGGAAAAGTGCGATTAAATTTTCTGCGATGGAGCGAGAGGAACAACCAAGGTAGAATGCAACTTCTCTTGTCCAATTCAATGGGAGCGTGAGTGGTGTACAGTTGTTTAAAATGTGTCGGGACGGTCTAGAATGTTTCATTCATTATCCCAAAATGCCCAGCTTTCAATTTCTTCGAATTAAAAGGGGTGATGAATAGCAATATATTGACATTTTCAATGCTTGATTCTTTAACTACAAATATTCCCGGGAAATGTTTTTCTGTAGTCGCTTGGAAGAGCTAGTTTATCTAAATTAGTTGTTTGCGAGGTTCTTTCTCCCTTTCGTACTCTGCCCATTACCTTTTTTAGTTTTTCTTACCAATATATGATATGATGACACTGTTTATGACTATTATCATTGGCTTTTTCTTTAATTGCGTTATGGCATTTCACCCTTCAAATAATGACAGTTTTCTTCCTGATGTGTAACTACAATAGCTTTACACGTTCAATTTTATTCATTTCCAATAATACGTTTCTTTTCCACCTGTTTTTTTAAATCTTTTTGAGGGCAGTATAAACAAATAGCCATTCCCTGTCAGTTTTTGCTTTCCTCTTTCGGGAAGCAGATTCACATACACGCGGATCCATGTCAGTCAAAGGGCAAGCACGTCATGAATACCACATCAAGTCACAGGGAGGGTTTTTATGTTAATCAGTCAATGGACGTTCAATAAGGAGCTGTATGTGAATGTTATTTTCTTAATGACACCTAAATTTATTTTTTCATTTATTCATATATTTTTAAATACTACGCGTGCATGTATAATATATAAATATACATACATATATCATACATAATATAATAAATACGAATATAATTAGTAGACCAATTATAGTATTTAGACCAAATGTCACTTGAGGAATGGTCCTTTAGACTAATTGGTACTTCACTAAAAGTCCTTTAGACCGATTGGTTTTGGAATAATCGGTATTGGACTAAATGGTATTAGACCAATCGTCTTTAGACCAATCGTGGACAACCCATGAAGGCATAAAAAATTGCAAATATTCCATTCAGACACTAGCGCAAGGTACCAGTAGCCATGTTCTGAGAAGCAAATAGAAAGAGGAGACGAGAATACGCGCTTATTAATGTCAGCATATAACGGCTTCTGGAGATAGAAGAACGAGGGACTTTCAAAACCAACCTGAGTGGTTCAAACTTTTGTGTGCTTTTAATAAGAGGAGTTTAATATTATGCATAACCAAGCTTTAAATGGAGGATATAGAAGGCTTATAGCGACATGTGTTTTATATCTTGCTTTACATTTCCGTTTTTCTATTCGCTATAAAGAATAGGAAGTATATTATTATTTCTATGTACATTCCACCTTCAACCGTCTTCGACTCGGGAAAATCCGCGGCGGCGTTGCGCGGTTGCCACGCTCTCTCTCCTTCTCGGGGATTTGAACGGCAGCCACTTCCTCTGGAGGGACTACACGATCAATCCCAGGAATTATGTCTTTGCTGTTGGAAAACGCACCTTCCGACATACAGTAAATCTCATATTCCTGTATATGTTTCGCCAAATATTTTCCTATTATTAATTTCTTGACATACTTGAATTTTAACCATTCTCCCTTATTCTTTGTATTTTAACGTGCCGAGATGTAAAATCGTGAGAAGCCTTGCCAGTCTTTTACGATTATCTATTCGGAATTCTATGTTCATTGTCACTGTGTAGGTCTGCGCAAAATTTAAGGGACTCCATTGTCCTGTCTGCGAAAATGTCTATTATTATTTTTCCCCTGGGAATTTATTGGGAATTAGGAGTGAGTAAATCTATACAATTGAATGCATGTAAGTCTATTTATTCACTGGTTCCCACTGTTTTTGAGAACATTTTCTTTGTTCACTTGCCACGTGTAGGAAATCTTTTTATGGGATCCCATATGGGTAAAAACCCCCTAGACGAGCGGATCTCATAGAAGAGTTGGAGATAATTGTCCTGAATGTAGCTGAGTTTAAGCATCAGTGCCCGAGAACCACTGTATTTTTCAGTCTCGATCTATCATGTTTTCTCCGGAGGCACAGCCTTATTTTCCATGGGAGTTAATTGATGAT
This sequence comes from Ceratothoa steindachneri, assembly GCA_963969495.1. Lineage (NCBI taxonomy): Eukaryota > Metazoa > Arthropoda > Malacostraca > Isopoda > Cymothoidae > Ceratothoa > Ceratothoa steindachneri. The sequence continues at coordinate 9,294,653 of OZ018326.1, read as the reverse complement.
CTTTATGGTAGTGTTCATTTCCCCATTCAAATATCATTTTCTGGGGATCTGTCGCCCGAGCAACGTAATATGTAGTTCTTGGGAGAGGCGCAGTGGTCTGTATTTAAGGAAATGACTGATTTCTTTGTCCCAGTCGAGGAGTTTAGGTCGCTTGATTAGTAGTTAGAGTTCTCCTGCAACCTCATTGTTGTAGAGCTAACTCATAAGCTAACCACTATTTCTAGAACGTCCGCTTCTTTGGTGTTTGTCCAAGTGAAACGGTGCTATAAGCGCTGTCCAAATGATCTGAAGGTCCGTGAATTTCGTCGAGACAGGGATTAGTTTCAGTGTTTTAAAGCACAAACGCCGTTTTTTTGGATAGGCATACATGACTTCATTTAAATGAAAGCCCCCTTTACTGATTTGCAAAAGGCGTCAAAAGGATTCAGGGCAAGCTCTCGCAGGACCTCTCTCCAATCCTATATTAAAACTTGACTACAATCTCGGAGCTCGCGTCCGTGGCGGAATCCTTCGCGATTGCTTTCTACACATCCTCTCGCCAGGATGCTTTTCTGCCATCATTCGTCGCACTCTCTTGATAATGATGAAATTAGCCCAGAAAACTTTACCTACAGTAGCAAAGAACTCTTCAGCGAAGAGTTTACGTTGAGTGAGTTGCGGTGCGGTCTCGTTTCATTCGAGGAGCGGACACCGCCCCTGATCAGGACGATTTCCCGTATGCTATTCTTCAACAATTAGGTGAGTGAAGCATAACACTTTTGTCAGATATGTTCGACAGGATCTGGCGAATGGGTATCATCCCAGACTCCTGCCAAATAGCTACTGTGCTCGCTTTTCGTAAGACCAATAGATCACTATTACCCGGCCGGTTTTTTGCCCAATTTCTCTAAATCCTGATTGTGCAAGTTGATGATGAAATTGGTATACGTCAGATGAACCTTTTTCTTGGACAGCAGGAGCCATCTGTCTTTTTCACAATATGGCATCCGCAAGTTCTACTCCACGTCGGGATCTCTGCTCCGATGGGAACGAGGGGACGCCTCACAATTTTTATAATACCTGAATTCTCCGAGAGAGTTGATACTTACGAGTGTGGGGGAGGGGACCCTCTTTGGCGCAACAGAGCAGGAATAGTGAGTCCTAAAGGAAAGAGTCCTCATTGTCACACTCTCTGCCATGAGCATCAACAGTATCACGTCGGTCCTGCAGGAAGATGTTTTCGCTATGCTCTACGTGGACGACATTTCGATCTCTTTTGTTGCGGCCCAGATGCCAACTCTGGAGCGTCGACTCCAACAGGCATTGAACTGCATCTCTCACCGGAACTGAACTTGTTCATAAATGGGTTTCGCCTAGAAATTGAGGATTTCCACCGTTTTCTTGGTCTTGTTTTTGACCATTCCCCTCATCTGGCAGCCTTTATATCACTTTTACCCACGCCATGGACATTCTTCCTTCCGTTACATTTAGCACTAAGGCTGCGGATATGTCTATGGCCTTACTTTTCTGACGATCTTTTATTCGTTCGAAGTTTGCCTATGAATGCGAGTTTTACGCATCTGAAACCGAGCGTGAATTGCGGAAGGTGGACTCGATCCACCACATCGGTCTCCATTTGGGAAGAGTTGGAATTCGTACATCCCCCATTGAGAGCCTATTGTGAATGGCGTGAAGATGCCACTTGCTTTTCCCCGTATATAGTGCATTATGCGTTTGTAGGCCCGGGCCTGGCCTCTCCATTATTCACCAACGGCTCATGCTGTATCTGCGGCAGAACTCGAAGGTACCTATGCCGCCAAGAGACGCCAGTCATACCTTTGAAAGCTTGCTGTAGGTTTAGGACCAGTGTTACTTCAGGTTCTATCCAGGACACTAACAAGTACTTTAAACAGTGCCTATTTGTTGCTATACCTCTGCTCCCAGAGCTTCCTTAACGCAGGTAGAATGCTGACTGCTTCATTTTATTTGCCTCTATTTGGTGTTTGGCGCATGCTCGAGTGCTGAGGGGTGGGGGGGCCTACCGACGACACCACACGTGCCTTCTTCTTCTTGCCTTTCTTTTGCTGGTTGTTTAGTTTTGATTTACTTTCGTTTGTTTTTGTTGGGTTTTTTAGTTTAATGTTTCTATTTTTTTATTATCTTCAACCTTTTGTGCGTTTTTAATGTAGCCTACTAGTAGACTAATATTGATCGCGGCGACTTAAGACCTTGTTGGCAGTCACCAGATGGTCGGTTTAAAAAAAATCAATTGTATCATATTAGGAAGAATTGATAGCTCTTCAAGGTTTTATTGAATTAACAAAACAACATAAAATGCAAAACAAAACAATACAAAATTATAAATGATGATGGGCAGTATCCAAGGATAAAAAAGACATTTACATCACCACAACAAGCACCGAGAAACAAGCAAATGCAATCAGAATACAAACATTAGAGTGGAGATCAAAAAATATTTTGCATTTATACTGGCACTTGCTCTTACCTAATTTGGCTGAGCTGAATTTAAATCTGAAGTCAGTTTTTCTCTATACGCTACAACATTTTTGCAAATCCCCTTTTCATTCTTTTGCTAAATCGTGGCCCTTTATGCATGTTTATATATCATGTCTTATCTAAACAATTTATTTTCATACTCTGTTAAAATCAAATATGCCACATAAATAAATGTATTGCTACTAATTAAATATGAATCCTGTATCCATTACAGCCAATAACAGTGTGGCCGAAGCGATTCGCAAAGACCGATGAAATAATAAGGGTCCATCACCCTATATCTCTCTCATCATCCTTGATAACGCTCTTCCATCGTCATGAGGTATTTATCGAAGTGTAGGCCAAAAACTACCATATGGATGTTCACTCGCCCATACGGCGTTTTGTGCGTGTAATTGGTTAGACGAGAGAAAATAGTGGATTAATTTTTAGTGAATGCTTACATGAGGACCTGCTCTATTTCTCTTTATTTTCTACAGGTTTCTTCTTACTTTATTTGTGATACAATCTCGTTGCTATTGCGCTTTAAATCGTTAGGGGAATATCTTCCACAGGTGAATTTTTTTCCTCCTGCTTTCGTCTACCTGCCCTTCTTTTGAATATCTCCAATCTATTTTTGTCTATTTTCACGTGTCTAGGTATTCCTTTTGTGTGTAATGACCTGCTGTGTTTGGAAGTCTGTTGATGTGAATTGAGACGAGTGGTCAACGCGTTTTCTCGTTTAAGCTGAACACCCTGTGGGATTCCTAACGAGGTTACGCCTTTCGCCCTTTACTTGGGGCTGGGGTATGGGTGGAAGCACATGTTAGAAGCGTGGGATGTAGAGGAATGTTCATTCGATCTTTGGACCCTTCTGTTGGAGTTAGGTGTAGTCCCCTTAGTCAGTGAGACATTTTCAAGGAAAGAAAACCAAGAGCCACCATGAGAAGCAAACGCTTGTTCCGTTATGTTTTGGCTGGCTGGCCCCCCTTGTCGCGCAGAGAGGAAATGAACTGTGGCGTCCGTTCTCTTTATCAACCTCATCTCACCTTTTACAATTAACTTCTTTTCTCTTAAATATGGTATTTGTGAAGTGTTTGTGAATTAAGTGTTAGTTAATTTAGGCTCTTTATAGGAATGAGGTAAGTAGTAGCTTCATTATTTTGGAATGGTCAAATTATTTGCATTGCAAGAAACTTTAGTTCTCCTTCACGTACTATCAAATCCCTTTCAGACTGCATCATGCAGGAGCTTTTCAAATTCCTACTTCTTGTGAAATTTAACACTTTATTTTCTAATATTTATTTCATCTTTCACCCCTTTCTACAACTAACTTTCCTACTAACGAGATAATTTGGGACTCATCTCGTCTCAAAGCATCTCTAGGAAGGCATTTATCTTTTCCCAAACTATCAATATGAGTTTGTTGCCTACTCTAAAGCCCTTTGTTAACCAAATCTGGCCCCTAGCGACTACTTTTCATTTCGCCAGCTCAAGGCTGTACTGCGTGGATGCCAGTTTGGGGACGATGCAGATGTCCAGCTCGCCGTCAAGGAGTGTATTGAACAGCAGAGACAAGTGGCGCAAGTGCATTGAAGTCGAGGGTAGTTATATTGAAAACTAATAAAACACTTTTCCTCATATCTAGTTTCCTTATATCCGAATTGCAAAATTTATTGACCGCTCCCCGTATGTTTCGTAAATGCGATCAATGATATCTTTTCCACTCCACCATAGGGTGTAATGGCTACCATGTTCGTCGATGACTTGGCACTATGCTGTTCCTCGCCTCATCTTCCATTAGCAGTGTGTAAGCTACAACTGGCGTTCGATGCTGTATCCAAAAATGCACAACTTAGGGGTTTCCCCTTTTCCACAAGCAAAACTAAGGCAATGTATTTCCACCGGAGTAGAGGGGTTCTTGTTCCGCCATCTATCTCCCTATAAGGTGTAGATATAGAGTTCATCGCTGAGTTTCGGTTTCTGGGCGTAACTCTTGATCCCAACCTAGCCTGGTTACCACACCTACGCCGACTTCGAACGGGCTATCTTCGGGCTCTAGATATTTTGAAATTCCTCTCCCACACGTCGTAGGGCAGTGATCATCAAACACTGTGGTTACTGTATACTGCCCTCGTCCAATACAAATTGGACTATGGATGCCAACTTTATTCCTAGGCTTTCCCCTCAGCCCTTAAAATGCTGAACCCGATTCACAACCTCAGAGTTCGTCTCTCCAGTGGAGCCTTCGGTACTTCTCCCGTCAACAGTCTTTACCTTGTGAGTGGGGTGCTCCCCTTGCCTTATCATTGACTCCAGATCTGCATGCGATACCTCTGCCATATACAGCAGGCCCCTGTATTAGAGGTTTAGAGATGCCTGTATGCTGCCGAGTCAACGGCGGTATTCAATAGGTTGCCGTCCTTATTCCGCCCCCTGAACCTCTAGATAGGAGATCATCTTTCCAACCTGGGTGCTCTAAGGGTCCTTACCCTTCCCTCGTCGCTGACCCTTAGTTGGCGGGCTCCACCTCCCATAGTTTGTAGCAGTATGTGGAGCCTGGACAAGTCGTCCGCGGACCCTTGCTCTCTTAAGAGCCTGTTTCTACAGCATGCGACCTCACACCTCGTAGGGGTGCGGCGATTTTCCTCCTTGACCACCGTGCTGACGGGCCTCAACGCCCCGTTCGTCCCCAGTTTAACCCCTCTTTTTTCTTCGCTAACCCCTAATCTCCGTCTCCTGTACCACTTCTCCCTCACTGTGTCGCTACTTTTCCGTCGTCGCTTTACAATCACCTTTTCTCTACCCTTTTGTTGACCCCTTCTTCTCCTGCCCATGGACCTCCCCGATCACGACCCGGCGCTCTTTTTCATCGCACAACCGAATACTCCGACGCAAAGATGTTAGTTGTGGTGACCATAACTGCTCGGAAGTCTGTCACAAAGCTAGATCCGCTACTCTGATCAGCCTACCATGCTATGTGTAGGTTTGGGCTGGGATTCCCAAGGGGTCGCGCTTCGCATAGTGCTACCGGGCGGAGCCATGTAAAAGGCGCCCAGTAGTGCCGGTCCCTTGTTTGGGTCAGTGTGGGCCGCCACAGGCCGGGGTGTTGAATTTCACTTATTGGCCATGGATACTATTATTGACTCACAACTCTGCAAAATGAACAAACAAAAACCCCCACAACAAAAACAACATCAACAAACAAAAAATAAACGACCTCAGAATAATATTCGAACCGGCTTGTTGGTCCAGATACATAACTCTCAACACCACAAGAAATGAACCATTCTGTACACTCGAACTGCGAGAACAACTACAAGTCATTACAAAAGAGTCACAACCAGAATTCTCAATCAATCCTGACCGAACAGAGGCTACAGTTAAAGCCAAGGCAGAAAAAATATTAAAAAAACTACTTGCCCTTACCGCCTTAGGTGATAATCAAATAAAACCAACGGGCAAAAATAATCACAACCTGAGAGTAGGTACGGTTCTACTCAAATGATTTATGCCTGGACCCAAAAGTACGGAGGCCTTCATATGCCAAGGGATACAAAGGCTGTTTGAAGATGACGGCCATCAAATAGACTCTGTGTTCATCTACGAGAGAAAATCGCCCACACGCTCAACTTCGCTGAAAATCGCCAAAAAAACATTCACACAGCAAACCAAAGTTGTAGCACCCTCAGGTAAAATATAAGGAACCTGTCACTAAGAAAACTAACAATACGGACAGAAACATAAAGAACCCGATAATACCAGGCTCGTCGAAACAAACTACACACAAATTATATACAAAGTCCGATAGCTCCACCCTATATGGAGCCTCCAATCCCCTTAAATAAATCTACAGACCGAAGAATATGACAAACAAACTCAAATACTGCAATGGAATATTCGTGGCCTCCTGGCCAACTTCGAATCATTACAAAAAATAATCACAGAAAAAGACCCAGTCTGTCGGTGGAATATGGCATGCGGATTGTCTGAATATTGAGTCAACAAGCCATACTTCGTATTCTTTCTTACAGAAAGAACTTAGTTCCACAGGCAGTCCTTCGGCATGTGGCCTACGGCCTATTTGCTATTCTAAACCACTATTTTTAATCCCCTTTATAGACACTTTATTTTAACATCCTGAACACCTTTTTCAACATAGATACCCTGAAACATTTTTTTAAAGTTATTTCACCTTTTATTATATTGTATTTATCCCTTTAAGATTTATATAGAGTTGAGAATTTTCCAAACACTTTTTTCAACATAAACACCCTGAAACCTTTGTTTAAGTTACTTCACCCGGTTTGATATATAGAAAAACCTTCGTCAGATCTCTTTTTTCATCTAAATATGTTTTATATACGAAATGATAGTAAAAAAAGCGCCAAAGCCCTAATTTTAATACATTTTTGTACTTCACGATTTGTATGTTTTTTTATTCCAAATCATTCGATAATTATATTTATTTTTTCTGAACTCTTAGAAAGAACTTTGATAAAAGCTCGAAACATACAAAAAACAGCTCTGCGAATAAAAGTTTCAAATAAACCTAAACTCAAAAACATGAAAGGTTACTTGTCCACTAAGCAAAAAAAAACATTTTCAAAAATTTCAAAAAATCACCAGGTTAAATTATAGAGTTAAGGATAATCCAGCTGATATTAAACTTTAAAACATTTGCCTTTTGAATATGGCTTCGGAATTGTTCGTAGGTAGGCGTTATCGCGATAATTCATCGCGATAACGCCCACCTATGCCCAGACGAATATAACGTGACCAAAGGCAAAGAAAATCAATTGTCAGTCCACTCGGAACACTGTGTACAAGAGTGTGTGCAACTTTTGTGTAAATGGATAGCCACGAATCACCCAGGCCTCTATATTAGCAAATGTAGTTACATTTGTGTGGTTACATAAAAAAAAAATATTAAATAAGATGAAAGTAACAACACTTAAGAATATTCGGATCAAAAATAATGATAATACAATCGGAATTAATCAGTTGTGTAAAATATAATAATGAAGATTCATTGGCATAGTAAATAGAATAAATATAAGTATGAGGTAAGATGTACACCAATTTGTTAGTTAAAATAATACACGAGTATAAAATAACAATAGTTCTTGTAAACTAAATCTTAATTCGATACATCAAATATCATTAAAATAAAATAATGATTCAAAATAGTTATACAGAACAATTAGGTCAAAATTGTACAAAGTGCGTAATAATTAAGAGGATATTTACATGATGAAATTTAAATATATAAATATTACATTTTAAGGTAATAAAAAGCTATTAAGTGGAAAAAAGTTGAAATCAAGCATTTCTGACGTCATACCCCCCCCCCCCCCCTAAGACGTACTATTTTCGTCCGTGTTCCAAAATGTTTCACGTTTTTGGAGTACATTTAAGGGGACGGCTCGTGGGGGGTTAAACACGATGCGTGGACCGCACTACGATGCTTTAACTACATCATGTCAGCGCCTTTAATCGTTTTGCGAATTATAATAGGGGTTGGGGTGGGGTATGACGTCAGAAATGCTTGATTTCAATTTTTTTCCACTTAATAGCTTTTTATTATCCTCATTCAGAGTCATTTGTATTTGTCAATATATTTTTCCCCATTTTACAATTTTTATTACCTTATTTTATACATTTAAATGTAATTAGCTAGATAATTTCAAGGAACTACTTGTTTTTTAGCAGTTTGGGTGTCAAACATTCCCCTTTTACGCAGTTTGAAAATGATCAATCAGACGTTTTTTTAGCAGTGTGAAAATGGTATCGAATTGTGCGTTTTGTCCGTCTTCCATTTCGGAATTATTAATTCTAGTTTCTATACAGATAAATTGTTCACCTTTTTGGATGTTCATAATTTAGTTAAAATTAAAAGCGAATGCGACATTTGTGGCCGGGCATTAGATGTGACCTCTCAGTTTGAATTTAGATGCTCTAAAATAAAACGTGATTCAAGTCAGCTAGATTTCGAATAGGACGCAGACGCGCAAAATAAATAGGCTTTCCTCTTCGCTATTTCGGAAGTATAACCACTGCAATTAGTACGGAAACAACGTGTTTCGTTTGATTTTTCGGGCAATTTTCTAAAAAAAATGGCCTACGTAAACAACGTTTTCGGTTTGTTTACTTTCGGGCATTTTTTAATACAAAAAATGGCGGCAGCTATCATTCGAAGAAAACTCAAACGCGCATGAATATTCCGACACGGGTGAACGATAATATTTACACAAAAATCATTTTTTTACGGCCGGGCCGCTCGTCTACATGTTGACCCATTTGAAAATCTTAAACGATACATTTTGAAACACAGTACTCAAAGGTCATTTTATTCAACCGTAGAGCACATGAAAGTATATGAGTCAATTCATTCTGAAAGTCGAAGGAGAAAATGAATTGGTTGAGGGGAAATTTTTGTCTTATGAAGATATAATGAGAGAGTGTACAAAAGAATCTTAGTATTGATTTCAGCGAGTGCGTGGGGGTATGAGGCGGACGGTGTTGCTTCTTGGATTCCATGTAAGGGAGCGTGTTAGATGTTTGGGTGTGGGAATAATGTCATGGGCTGGCATTGAAGAACTAGGGGTAACATTCGCGGTATAATGAATATTGATGTTCTTTTAAGATCTTATATGGGGCCTTTTATGGTGTCAAAAAACTGGGGCGAATCTGTCTCTTTTAGAACTTGGCACTAAAAGTATCTTGTATCAAAATAGGCCTGAGAGTTATTAGCGCAAGTGAGTTCATGGTTTGCTGATGTTATATTGTTTTGTGATGTAAGGGATCTGTGTTTCTGGTGACAAACAAGTCACCGGGGAGTCAGTCATAAGGCATTGCCATAAACGAATTGTGCGGGATAATATCTTGCCTCTTGACAGGGATTGTTACGCAGGGCGAGGAGAGTTGCGGGTACTCTTTTTAAGGCAATCATTAGGATCTTCTTTGACTAGTGTCGTGGTATGACATTACATTATATCAATACCATATTATATCTATGGGAGAGGACCACTAGCTTGAAAGCGAACCGACAAAAGGGACGGAAAACCACGCGTTCAGGCGGGCTGAGTAACGAGAGAGTGCAACGAGGTCAGGCAAATTATGGACAATGGCAAAGTTCAAGGTTATTTAAAGAGACTTGTACAAAAATAGAATTTTATTTACACTAAAAAATTAATAAGAGAATTGAAGGGTAAAATTACCTCAGAGAATTAACGGGCAAAAATCACAGTAATAAACGAAGGGGGAAAGATTAACTCAATTGGGTTACTGAAGGGGGGGAGGGGGGTTGGCTTACGGATGTCTTGTGCTGTTGAGGTGAGGCCGCTCGAACTTCAAAGCGGGAGGTTGGAGTGATGACGGTTCTCCAAAAGCAAGGGGGGGAGGGGGTAACTTCCGGTTCAGGGGAGAGTATTTCGGCTACCTGAAATGAGTTGGGCTTCGACAGGAGTTGATGAAAGAAGTCGGGAAAATCCCTCGTGGCGATCTTTCAGTGGAATTACCTCCTGGCTAGGGCTAATTCCAAATACACAAAATAGTCCAGCTGTCACTTTGCTTTGTTGCTAGCACTTGACTTGGAACCATGGGTAAATCAATCTTCTTGGTTTGGACGAGACTTCTCAACTCTGTGTGTCTTCCGGGGAGTCGAGCGTTATTTATATCCGAGGCTCTCCCCGGAGTTAGGGGTAAGCGGGAAACAGCTCTACTCTCGAAGGGCCTCGAATCTTCAGGCAGAGCTATTTTAGCCCGCATAAAGGTGAATCGTGGGGGACTCGATTCGAGGCAACCGCTTGTGGAAGGGGAGGGGGGTGGCTTACCACTTTAGTCCTAGCCGGGCCTTTTGCTGCACATGGGAGTTCCTTTCTGCTAAAGATCTTCCACGTGGGGATTCCTTCACACATCTCCCAACCGAAAGATGATGCTTTACAGAGCAGTTGCGTAGGAAAGGATCATCCCAACCCGTCAAACTAGAATTATCAAAGGTCTAGGAAAATCCTTACCTGTTAGGACAGGTGTACACACAAAAAAAAACGTTAATCTGAGCTTAGCGTGGAATTTACGGACATAAGCCTTAAACAGGTCGATTATAGAGAATTTAACTAATACAATTTAAAAAAAAGAAAAATCACAGGAGAACATTGGCGACATTTTAGTGGAACCAAAAAAAGGATACAATTAAATGGAGGCATAAATATGGGACAAAAAAAAACAACAATTTAGTGGACCAAAAAAAAAAGAAGTCATAATTAGGAACATTAATGAGATAATATATATACAATTCACGTGGAAAACCTTCGCTCCCGCCGGAGTATGGATGAGGTAATCCACGGGTCCTCTAGCCTCGAGGACGGGGTAGGGTCCCTTTCACTGGCTAAGGATTTTGTTGCTTCCCTTGGGAAGTAGCACCAGCACTTTCGCGCCAGGCTTGAATTTTCGTTCTCGTGACTTAAGGTCCAATTAGGTCTCAAATCTCTCAATAAGTCCTTCTTCACGGGATACGAGACTCGTTTGTTGCCTCGGGTGGACTCATGCTCGAGGGCTTTAGTTTTCTTCCAAAGGAGGGGGAGAGTTGCGCACTCCTCGGCGCGGGAAAACTTATCGCTCCGGAGGGCTTGGAACTCCGGGTCGATAGAGGTTTTGAGGGGAACAGTTGCACGGGATTCCAGGGCTGCCTGTGTACGGGTAATCACGGGCTGGACCACGGGATGGTCGTGAATTATGGGGTTCTGACCAAATAAAACTGAGCAGAACTGGATTGGGGCCACTACCACTTCGGCCCAACCGGACATATAGTCACACTCGATGTGACAACGAATTACTGGGAAACGACTCGCCCGGCCAAGGTAGTCGTGGAACACCGCAAATTTCTTGTGGTCGGGCCCAACAGGGAGGAATAGGTCCTCAGACACTATAATACAGGTGCACCCGGTGTCACGGACGAGGGTGGATACTCGGCGACCGTTCACAGTTCCATTCTCGAACTTCAATCCACCACGGTTGTTCTCATTAAAGAGAAAATTTACCTGATGGACCGGGTCTTTGGCGGGCGAGGGAGGTTCGGGAGTCTTCTGAGGTGACGGAGGAGGATCAAGGGCGGCCCAGATTTGGTGTACTTGGTTGACTGAGAGTTTGCGAATCGGGAGTTTTGAGGACAGTTCGTGCGGTAATGGCCGGGAACTCCGCAGGTGTAGCAGACGATCGGGTTCTTTTGGTACGGCACAACCGGGGCAGAAGAAACTAGGGGCTTAACGTCTCGTTGTTCCGATGGATGGAAGTTTCTTGGCTTCGAGGGACTAGGAGCTTTGGTAAATCTTGGAACCAATTTAGGGGGTGTCTTAGGGCCATAAAATTTAGTTTTGTGGAGCGATTGGGGAGCCTTTTTAACATCCTTAGGGTATAAATCGTGACTACCCGCGTAAACATTGGCCTCTTCCAAGCACTCCTTGAAAGTGGCGCAACGTTTATCCTTAATGAAGGCGCGAATTTCGGGAGCCACGGCAGCTTAAAGCTGACCCCTAAGGAAGAAGTCCAGAAGGGACTCGTAGACCTGGGGAATCTTGCACGCATCCAGCCAACACTGAAGGTTTCTTTAGAGGATGTACCCGTGTTGTCGAAAGGTTTGGCCAGGGTGGATCCTTTCCTGACGGAATCGGGAGCGGTAGAATTCGCTATTCATGTGAACAGCGGCTAGCAATTCGGACTTTAACGTGGAATAGTCCAAAGTTTCTTCCGGAGGAAGGGATACGAAGATATCCCTTAACTTGGCATTTATGAGGGGAAGTAAGCGAGCGACGCCATCATTTTCGAGATCCCATCTATTGATCTGAAAGATTCTCTCAAAATGGGCCAAAAATGACTCAAAGTCCTCTCCATCATTGAAAGCGGGAAGGTGGACTGAAGGAATTTGGGGAAATTTCAGCCTGGGAACCGATGGACTGAGAATCCATTTGATTTCGGCTCATTTCCAGCTCATGCTGCCTAATTTGTTCACGTTCTTCCATCTCCATCTTCATTTTTTTCTCCTCCATTTTGTTCTTCTCCGTCTCCATCTTCAGTTTGTTCTCCTCCATCTCCATCTTCAGTTTGTTCTTCTCCATCTCCAATTCCCTTCGCTCTGTCCGTTCGTTCCTCTCTTATTCCTGTACGTAATTTAGCAGGTCTTTGCACGAAAGACCTAACATTTCACCCTGACTCTTGAATTTTTCGAAGGATGACATTTTTACGCAGTAAACTGAGGGAACACTGATACGCGAAACGAATACTTGAATATTCGTGAAGGCCTTGATCACAAAAAAATATTAAGATACAGCTAACTACCTCTGCTGTTTCTAAGCGGGAAAAAATGAAAATGGTCCTACCGGAATTAGGACACCAAAGACCTTAACTCTTTTGGATTAATAACCAGGAGAGTCTCCAAAATTCGAACACAATAAAAAAAATTAATTACCTGGGGTCCAACACAAAATCTAAATATATTACGTTCCACTGCTCTGCAAAGAACTTGAACTTGCCTTCTGCCAGTACAATACAAAAATTAAAATAAAAGGGATGTACGTGAATAACAAGAGAACTTCTAATGTCGAAATTAAAATGACACGGGTTCGTAAAAAAACCAACACACTTGACACTAGAATTATATAATATGTATATATATATATATATATATATATATATATATATATATATATATATATATATATATATATATATATATATATATATATATGTCGTGGTATGACATTACATTATTTCAATACCATATTATATCTATGGGAGAGGACCACTAGCTTGAAAGCGAACCGACAAAAGGGACGGAAAACCACGTGTTCAGACGGGCTGAGTAACGAGAGAGTGCAACGAGGTCAGGCAAATTATGGACAATGGCAAAGTTCAAGGTTATTTAAAGAGACTTGTACAAAAATAGAATTTTATTTACTTGCCTTCTGCCAGTACAATACAAAAATTAAAATAAGAGGGATGTACGTGAATAACAAGAGAACTTCTAATGTCGAAATTAAAATGACACGGGTTCGTAAAAAACCCAACACACTTGACACTAGAATTATATAATATGTATATTAATATATATATATATATATATATATATATATATATATATATATATATATATATATATATATATATATATATATGTCGTGGTATGACATTACATTATATCAATACCATATTATATCTATGGGAGAGGACCACTAGCTTGAAAGCGAACTGACAAAAGGGACGGAAAACCACGTGTTCAGACGGGCTGAGTAACGAGAGAGTGCAACGAGGTCAGGCAAATTATGGACAATGGCAAAGTTCAAGATTATTTAAAGAGACTTGTACAAAAATAGAATTTTATTTACACTAAAAAATTAATAAGAGAATTGAAGGGTAAAATTACCTCAGAGAATTAACGGGCAAAAATCACATTAATAAACGAAGGGGAAAAGATTAACTCAATTGGGTTACTGAAGGGGGGGAGGGGGGTTGGCTTACGGATTTCTTGTGCTGTTGAGGTGAGGCCACTCGAACTTCAAAGCGGGAGGTTGGAGTGATGACGGTTCTCCAAAAGCAAGATGGGGGGGGGGGTAACTTCCAGTCCAGGGAAGAGTATTTCGGCTACCCGAAATGAGTTGGGCTTTGACAGGAGTTGATGAAAGAAGTCGGTAAAATCACTCGTGGTGATCTTTCAGTGGAATTACCTCCTGGCTAGGGCTAATTCCAAATACCCAAAATAGTCCAGCTGTCACTTTGCTTTGTTGCTAGCACTTGACTTGGAACCATGGGTAAATCAATCTTCTTATTCTGGCGAGACTTCTCAACTCTGTGTGTCTTCCAGTGAGTCGAGCGTTATTTATATCCGAGGCTCTTCCCGGAGTTGGGGGCTAGCGGGAAACAGCTCTACTCTCGAAGGGCCTCGAATCTTCTGGCAGAGCTATTTTAGCCCGCATAAAGGTGAATCGTGGGGAACTCGATTCGAGGCTACCGCTTGTGGAAGGAGGGGGGGGGGGGGAGAGGCTTACCACTTTAGTCCTAGCCGGGCCTTTTGCTGCACATGGGAGTTCCTTTATGATAAAGATCTTCCACGTGGGGATTCCCTCACAACTAGCAGGGAGCTTTTTAGGGCACGCTGGCATCTTTTTAGCACAGAGTTGCCATAGGCGTTCGCTTGGCGATGTAAAAATATGTTCTGTGGAAGTTAGCTTTAGTAACTCGTGAAATAATCCTGCATGGAATTGAAGGCCATTATCAGAGATTATTTTAACAGGAGCACCAAATTTTGGGATGTAATGAGTGAATAAGGCGTCAACCAAAGACTCAGATCATGTCCTTTAATAGATATGGCGTATAACTGCATATAACTGTAAGAAGATACTTGTAGCCTTCCTGAGTTGCAGGAAAACCACTGACTAAATCCACATGAATGATGTGAAATCTGGATTCTGGTGCAGCAAATTGTGTGTATGGCGGATTTGTATGTCGTTGCACTTTGGTCTTATGACATGAAAGGCAATTAAGAACCCAAGATCGAATATCTTGCCTCATTCCTTTACAGAAAAATCGGTCTGAAATAGATTTGAGACTGGCTCTAGTAGCTAATGGCCAAGATTATGATGAAAATCAAAGATTAGTTTGCGAAATTTTGAAGTGAGATAAGGTCGTACAAAACCTTTCGATAAATCGTAAATGAGAAGGAGAGAAGAGGATGGGAGTGCTATTCTGTAAAACTTGAGGGAGATACAATCATCGTCTTGTAGTTTAGCAAGTTACAGATCTGTTAATTGGGATCTTGCAAGTATTGTATAATCAATAATAGAAGAGGAAGTAACATATGAATTTATTTCATGGCATGAAAGACCTAGAACTCTATTTTGAGATGCTTATGTTTGTGCATGTGAACGTCATTAGGATTGACCTTCCCTGCACTATGATGAATGTCACTTTTGTATTGTGAAATGAATTGAAATGAACGGGCTTCTTTAGGAGAGTGTTGTCTGCTGGGGGATTTAGCAGCACCAATTATAGATTTACTATCTGTGAGCACGAAGAAACTTGTTCATTCAAGTAGATGTTGAAAGTGCTTGATTGCAAGATGAATTGCGGCCAATTCTTTAGTGAATGTATTATGTTTTAATTCCGGGCCACGAAAAGATTTCCTAGAGAAGCCCAGAACCTCCCAATTATTTCCATAATACTGCTGAAGGACGGCATCGAAGCCAAAGTTAGAGGCGTCAGTAATGATAGGTAATGGGCAGTCTCGCTTTAGATGATATCCCGTTTTATGGCATCAAATGCACCTTGTGCCTGGCTATCCCATTTTAAAACTGAACTGGGGAGGCGTTTATTGGCACCTTTCAATAATTTCGTGAGGGGAATCAAGGTTATGGTTGCTTGACGAATGAATCTCTGCAAGAAATTTACCAATTTCGGATGTTTTTTCAAGGTAAGTTAAAATCTCCTAATATTAACGAGTTGTGCCTACAAGCTATATCATTAATAATCTCACCTAAATTTGAACTTTACCAAACCCATGAATCTCTGCAGCTCATGCAGCCTTTTGGGGACAGGATAATCTTTAATAGCAGTGATTTTATTCTGTTGGGCTTGGACGTGCAACCTTTTCAGAGGGAAGGCCAGATGATAACTTTGGAGTGACAAAAGAAATCCCCAAAGTGACTATATATATATATATATATATATATATATATATATATATATATATATATATATATATATATATATATATATATATATAATATATATATATATATATATATATATATATATATATATATATATATATATATATATATATATATATATAAATATATACTAGAATTCATTATACAAGAATTTTTTTGAAAAACATACAAATCAGTGAGACGGTTGGTGCAGCTTGCCATGAAGAAGTGTTTTAATGCCAGGCTCGATGAATGAGGTAGACAACAGAAGAATGTCGTTGAGGTGGTGCTTCGGGAGCTGGGAGCGAAGGTGAGCTTTCGTGTACATCATTTTGGAGAAGAGCTGTTCGCAACAGTAGGTGCTGCCAAATATGGCCACGATGCGTTGACCATGCGCAATGTATTTTGTAAAATTGCTAGAAGGGAGGACAAGGTCGCGGAAGAAGGATAGGGGAGAAAAGGTGCTGAACTTCGCCTTCAGTTCATCTTTGCACTGCAGCTCCAAGAACTCCATCTGCAGGAGGTCAGGGGCGTCGTCCACAGGGAAGTCAAAGGGGGCAGTGAAAAGCTTGAAGTCTGCAGAGAGGAGACGACACTAATGCAAGTGTCCAGGTCCAACTCGTCAGGGGCACAAGCAGCAAGGCGAGGAAAATACACAAACTGACTAATAGCTAACTGAGCCTCCCACAAGAGCAGCTTAACCTCCAAGGGGGTGATGTGCGCGCGCATATCTGTCACGAGAATGTCTTTGCCTTGCAGCTTCGCGTTGATGGCGTTCAGGTGTGTAGTCATGTCCGTGAGCAAAGCCAGGCGAGCGAGCCATCGTGGGTTGGAAAAGTAATCAGCGTGGGGAAGGCTCTTCTGACGGAGAAAGGTGGCGATCTCCTGCTTCAGAACGCACACACGGGACAGCATGGCCCTAAGACTCAGCCAGCGGACCTCACAGAAGTATAGCAGGTCGTTGTAGTGCACGTTAACCTTATCCATCAGTACCTGGAATTGGCGGTGGTTAAGGCTGCGGGAGAGGATGGAGTTGACGACCTTCATCACGACAGACATGGCATCAACGAGGTTGGCATACTGGGCGCACAGGGACTCTTGGTGGACGATGCAGTGCACCTTGTGGATGGGCTGAGTGTATCCGGCGGCCTCACAGTGGCGCACTAGCAACGAAGCGGTACCCTTCCTCTCTCCAATCATTTCCTGAGCACCGTCGGTCGTCACGCACACAAGACGGGAGAAGTCCAGGGAGTGCTGCTCCACACACTGAAGCAAGGCGTCGAAGATGTCTTGCCCAGTGGTGGTGTCGCACAGCGGGACAAGCTGGATGAATTCCTCACACACCTGGAGGTCAGCGGTGACCCACGGATGAAAACAGCCAGCTGGTCCTCGTCTTTCGCTGGACGGATTGAGTCCAACACAGCGACAAGGCACTCCTTGATGAAGTTCCCATCCGTGAATGGCTTCATCCGACACGCAAGGAGGCGGAAGACGTCATAAATGGCGCGCGTCACCTTGTCGTCTTCAGCAGTCTGCTTGTGGAAGTGCGAAGTTGTTTTCTGCAGGCCTCCTTCCTCTCGGCAGCAGACATCAACGCAAAGTTTGATAATCGGTGTTCTGTCTCCCAGTGGCGATGCGCGTTGTACTCTTTCAGGACAGCCACAGTATTGAAGCATATGAGGCACTGGGCCTGTCGAAAGCGCTCGATGAAGAAGTACTTCTCCCACTCAGGGTTGAAGTCCCGACGCTCGAGGTCCAATTTCCTCTTATTAACAGGCATGATGGGCTGAAAAGAAAGGAAACGCCCATAATGGCATGATAACATAATAACGGATTGGAATTTTTTCTAATCATTTTCACTTACTAGTGTCAGATTATTTTCCAAACTGTACTGGCCACAAAGCGTACCTAGTCTCAATGCAAAAATCCAACGGACACTGGCCGCTGGCGTCTCGCCGGATCGTAGAGTGAGGCGCAGAGTTGCCAAACAGTATCTGCCGGTGTAGCCCACATGATGTTATGCTCGCACTATATCTCTTTTAGTATTCATCGCAGCGGAAAAAGTCCTAACCTTTTTCGTTTAGAATTGCCTCTTCTACAACTTTGGTCTCTATGAATCTTTCATATCTATGAGGGAAATGCATTTTTGTCTCATTTTTTATTCATTTTCACTGCTAGAGGTAAGATTCATTTCCCTCTCCCTCTACGAGTCTATTAATGCCGAGCAAGGTGGCATCTCCGGCCTTCGCAGGCCGGAGATTGCTTGCCCCTAGTGTTGGGGAAATTTTAAATTTCGGCATGTTCTTTATATTGGAACGAACTGTTCCACGAGCCCCAGTCTTATTTTCTACTAATTTTGCAAATAGATCAGGACTTGTGTATCAATTGTCAACAAAAAGAACATGGTCCTTATTCAAGTAGGATTCAAGAAGTGTCATCTCAACTGAGCCCCTCACACCTACTTCATTGTCGATAGTAATTCTGTACCACCGGTTCCAGTATAAATGATCAAATCTATTACGTAACCAGTCTTACAATCGCACAATACAAACGTTTTTACACCGAATTTATGTCTTTGATTTAGATTTTATTGTCTGTAATGGAGTTTTAAATTCTAAATGAGTAGACTTTCATCTATGCAAAGGTCTTTTAAAGGAATCAGCTTTGATTTAAATTTCTGTCTAATGAGATCCAAGACAGGTTTGATTTTTCTTATCTTGCTACTTCTTGCAATTGTATTATCGCTAAAATGTAAAAACCTCAATATTTGCAGAAAGCGATCTCTTGACATGAGTTTTCCAAATATCTTCTGTTCGTAAAGTTCATTAGTTGACCAGTAATCATTTAGTTAGTTTTTTTTTTCACTGTGACTCATGAGAATCCAAATACTAAAAAACAAACGAATTTCGTCTCGTCTGTTTCTTTGAAGGTGGAAAGGCGGCAATTCGGTTTGTATAAATTTCTTTGCTTCAAAAATTTATAATATGCATTTGATTGTGTGACAATTATATTGATCACATCATCGTACATAAACTGTTCAAAATAACCTATTTATTTTTAATTTTGTGTAATGAAGCATGAAGAAGTCAAACCTGAGTGTGAAAGTTCAAACGCAGGCAAGAAATTCAAGCCAGATCCCCAAGGCCAAGTTGTGGCACGCCGTGTTCGTTTGCGTGGCCGAGGGTCGGACTCTTCATTTTCGTATGTATTGTCATTATTTTCACTATTTTCTTCGTCTAAAACTTGTATATTTTCACTGTCAAATTCAGATAATGATTCACTGAGCCAGCCATCATCACTAGATATACTGCTTAGGTTATCTGAGTCTACATTTTCGAGCAGGTCACTCGACTCATGGCCTATTTGGCTCTTTAAATTCGGTGTGCAAAATTGCTGGACTTTTCTACTCGCCATTCTGAGAGGTACTGATTTGCAATGGAAATATTTCAAACATGACAACTGATAGAAGAGTGCCAGAGGAAACTACTTACAAAAAATTCAAACGTTCGGTCAATAGGAGAAGAAATACTAGATCAAATCCATATATGGCCGATTAGCAGCGAAAGGGTTAATGTATATGAGGAGGAGTACTGGGCCAAGCACTGATCTTTGAGGCACGCTGCCTGTTACTGGAATATAGCTGGAAGAGCTGCCACAGATCACTACTCTTTGGCTTCTTTTACTAAGCCAGTTTTCTATCAATTTATCAAATTGCCATCCTATACCATGAGCTTTAATTTTGAGAATCAATCGTTTGTCTGGGACCTTTTCAAATGCCTTCTGGAAATCAAAATACAGAATATCGACAGCTCAGTCTTCATCATACACTTTGAATATATTGTGAAAGAAATCAAGTAAGTTTGTTAAACATGATCGTTTTCGACGAAATCCATACTGGTAATCTTTTATAATGCTTTTCGTTTCTAGGTGATTCACAATTTTGTCTCTCATTATTCTTTCAAATAGTTTTCCAATTTCTGAAGTTAAACTAATATTGCGGTAGTTTTAGGCACGGGAGCTTTCTCCTTTTTGAATATTGGTGTAACATTCGCTATTTCCCAATCGTTTGGTACAACATTCGTTTCTAAACTTTAATTAAATATATGTGTTAGGGGGATAGTGATTGTTTCGCGTATTCCAAATAAAATGTGAGAGTGAATACCATCTGGACGTGGATAACTAATTACGTTATTTGCTTTCAGGACTGCTCTGACTTCATTTTCTGAAATACAGAAGTCATTCAGAGGTTGGTCATTGTTGTTGAACAAATCCACTGGAAGCGCAATGTTGGTCTTGTAGATAGAGGGGAGTAGGAAAGGGGCAAATAAAAAAAAATAATAGCGTAGGCGAGTTGCGAACAGCTTCCCGCGTCGCTGAACCACTGTTAGCCAGCGGCGAATCCACTCGGCCATCCTGAGTCTCAAAAAAGCGACTCATTTAAACGAAGCTTTTAAGCCGCTCGCCTGCACTTCTCGTACGCTATACATGCAGGCGAGCGGCAGTGGGTAAGGGATAAGTTCCCATATAAAATAACTACTCCCCTCTATCTACAATATTTTGGCGAAGAATATTGTAGATAGAGGAGAGTAGGAAAGGGGCAAATAAAAAAAATAAAAGCGTAGGCGAGTTGCGAACAGCTTCCTGCGTCGCTGGACCACTGTTAGCTAGCGGCGAATCCACTCGGCCATCCTGAGTCTCAAAAAAAAAGACTCATTCAAACGAAGCTTTTAAGCCGCTCACCTGCACTTCTCGTACGCTAGTCTCATCATCAGTAGTAAACACACAGGCGAAAAATTTATTGCGAATTTGGGCCATCTCCCCATTACCATTCACAGTGCCGTTATTTTCTGAGAGGAGCGGACCAATCGATGGGGAGGTTGTCTTTTTCCTATTCACATAGCTAAAGAATAATTTAGGATTGGTTTTTGCTTGCTGAGCGATAGATTCTTCTAATTTTCTTTGGGAGGATTTTATTAGCTTCTTCCTTTCTTTTCATAACTTTTTAAAGTTATTTTCATCTACAGTTAGTTCTGTTCTCCGAAACCTTGTGTGTACCGCTTTCTTTTGTCCAAGAGCCTTTTGAATTTCTCTGCTGAACCATCTTAACTTAGCAGTTGTAGCTTTTGGCTGCCTTTTATGCGGGATGTTTTTGTAATTCGTTAAACATTATTTCCAAATTGGTGTTTGCGAAATCTGATATGAGGGGAGCATTGACATCCTCTTTGTAGTAAAAAGCATTTACTTTGAAGTTTACTTTAAATTCCATCTGTCTGTGGTCACTGCTTTGGAAAAGGTAGTCGACATAAAGAGTAACTCCAGAATATTTGGGTCTCGTGTAGGCACGTCTACTACTTGGTAAAGGGGACCACTCAGAAGGCCTTTGTAGAGATGATTTCCAGAGGCAGTAGAAAGCGGTTTACCTTAGTTTTGGCAAGGTAAGTTAAAATCTCCTAATAGTAACGAGTTGTGCCTTCATGCTATATCATTAAAAATCTCACCTAAATTTGTATTAATTTCTACGACTTGCTTCGGGAGCCTATAGAAAACGGATAGTAGCAAACTATTTCTATATATACATCTGGGATTTCGACAAAAACTGCATTAATTGTTTTGGAGATTTCAAAAACTCTTTGCAGTGGGTAAGTGCTAAGTTCACATATAAAATAATTACTCCACCAGTTCCTACTGATCTATTATCATAGAAAATGAAGTTTTCTGGGATTTGGAATTCTACCTCATAGTCTTTACTTGAGAAATTTAGCCACGATTCCGTGACAGAAATGATATCATAGTAGGACACAGGACAAGTGCTAACGATTGCTAGTATAGGAAACAATATTTAACTTTTTAGTGCGTGAAATCTCTTTAGTATCAGGAAAAGAATGCGATTGTCTCTGGAAAAAATCGTGACAATCTTTTTGAACCCATAGTGATGAGGTGGAGTCCGTGGGGAAGAAAAAGGGTTTTATTTTTATAAAAGTCATTCCAGAAGTTTACAAATTCTACACCTTCACTCCTGCAGATAGTCTCAAGGCAATTATTTGTGCAGTGAGCTCTACTGAAGAAGCTATCTCTGCATTTTCCCCGTGGGAGAATGCCTGAAATAATAAGATTATTTGTTTTTCTTTTAACTGATTTAATCATTTTCTTATATTTATCTAGCAGTTCTTCGGATCTGGTGGTTAGCACGTCGTTTGTTCCGACGTGCAGAACAAGTACTGTGTCCTTCTTGACCTCCTGAAAGAGAAAGTCTAGAGAATTAGTTATGTCCTCAATGGACGCACCCAGTAGGCAAAAACGGTTGCATCTTTTAGGATTCGATCTACAAAAGGTGTCAAGTTGATCTCTTACTATGGAGTTACCCGCAAAAGCTGAGTCAACTCCAATGTCATCCTCCTTGGCTAGAACCTGAAATGAGGAGAACTTTTACTGCTGTGGTTTCGCACCATTTTTAACATGTTGGAATGGGCTATTGTTCGTAGGATTATTATTATTATTGTTAGGGTGCTGGGTGTTTGGCTTCTTCTTTGGGGGCAAAGACGGTACCTTCTTTCCCTAGGCGGGTTGGGGGCTATTGGGTGTTGTTTTCTCCTTCGTGAGTTGGGTCATGCATTGACCCACAGCTAAATTCCTTTCTACAAATTTATGCAAAGAGGAGACCTTCTTTTCTAAATTGGTAAATGCCTCGATATGAATATTTGCGGGGTACATTGATGGTAATTGAGGTAATACGGGAACTTTTTAATTCGTCTTGTTCTTCTCTGAGAGCTGCTATCGTAGCTCTTAGTTTGTCCGTTTTCTTCTTATGTTCTTGTCTAATCTCACAGAATAGACAAATGGAATTTTATAGGATTCAGTCTAGCTGATGGGAGTTAATAAACAAATAGAAAGAAATGGTTAAATGATAGTTCTGTGGGAACGGAGTTTGTTCTGACCCAAACGAAGATAATGTAACCAAAGGCAATAAAACAAACAATCGTCAGTTCACTCGAAACACCGTGTACAAGAGTGTGTGCAGCTTTTGTATACATTGATTGGCATATATATATATATATATATATATATATATATATATATATATATATATATATATATATATATGTGCAGGGTGTCCACAAAGTCTGGGTACATAGGGGATAAATACATACCTTTTGAACAAAACAATATTATTTAATTATAATGTTAAGAAATTATATTTTCAATATGATTTCCATTATTTGCAATTCATAATTCGATGCGCCTTGCTAAATTCTTGTGAACTCGATTGAATAGGTGTACATTGCCGTCGATTTCAGCACACTGACTGATAATGTGTTCTCTCAAGTGGTTTAGATTTGCAATCTTCATTGAGTAAACTTTCTCTTTTAACATACCCCAGAAAAAGAAATCAAGGGGAGAAAGGTCTGGTGAACGAGGGGACCACTCCACATGACATCTTCTTCCAATCCAGTCAGGAAAAGTGCCATTCAGCCAATCTCTAACATTTGTAGCAAAATGGGCAGGGGCTCCATCCTGCTGAAACCAGTCCAGAAGTCCCTCGCCTAGGCGCTCAATTTGAGGCATTAATTTGTCTCTCAACATGTTCAGATAAGTCTCACCGGTTACATGTTCATCAAAGAAGAAGGGTCCTAGCACATGAGCTTTCCACAAACCACACCACACCATCACCTTTTGGCAGCCTTGCTGTTTGGATGGATCCATCCAATGTGGATTGTCTTGAGACCAGTATCGAAGATTCTGTCTGTTGACTTCACCATTAACATAAAACAAAGCTTCATCACTGAACAACAAAAGGTTTTTAGTAAAATTGATATTTACATACAATTTATCTGAAAACCATTCGCACATCTGCATTCGTCTATCGGGGTCGTCTTTCTTTGGGCTAGCAGCAATCTTGGCCATGACAACCTCTTTCGTTTCGTCTAAAGTCTTTGGTCGCCCGGAACGGGGTTTGTCCAAGACACTGCCTGTTTCTTTAAACTTCGTGACCAATTTCCCGACGGCAGTAAAATATATAGGTTACCAATCAGGGTGTCGAAGGTTAAATTCATCGGCAATTTTGCGATAAGACCATCCTTCTAGTCCACGTAAGAGTACCAACTCGATTCTTTCTTCTTTAGACAGAGACATCATTCGATCTGGGGAGGAAAAATAACATAAATAAATAAAATATTAAAATTCCTATGTACTCAGACTTTGTGGACACCCTGTATATATATATATATATATATATATATATATATATATATATATATATATATATATATATATATATATATATATATATATATATATATATATAATTAGGTAAAAGGCCATGTTGTATGCAAGTTCTATTGAAGTCCACAGCTGTGGCAGCGTTATTAATTTTAACTTGTATTTTCTTAATATATCTTACAAGGTTTTTAACGGGGTCTTCGAGGCGAGAAAAAACATCCGCGAATGGCATTCTTTATTCCTAGACTACTTTTGACCATGTTAGGTCATCTTCAGGAAATAAACAGAAATGGAATTATTCATTGGACATTGGACATATAAAAGTGGGGAATATAGTTGTAGAGGGTTTTTAGTAGGAGAAAATAATGAGGAAAAATGAGGAAAATTATAGGAAAGCGAAAATGAAACGTAGGATGAAAGACAGGTCCCTGGTGATAGGGCATCTCTGGCATTCTTTGCGTTTTGATATATATATATATATATATATATATATATATATATATATATATATATATATATATATATATATATAGATATATATATATATATATATATATATATATATATATATATATATATATATATATATATATATATATATATATATATATATATATATATGCCATTCAAGCCTTTGTAGCAGCGGGTTATTTGCTCTCTACTGGTTTTTGTGAAGACTTGCATCTTCTTATCTGAGTTGTTTACACCCAGGTTTTGAGTTTTTTATTATTTTGTTTATTTTGTACTTTTGTTGTTTTTATTGTTTTTTTTTAAATTATTGGCGAGTTTATCGCGCTAAAATTTGGGGGGAAAGTTTAGAAAATTAGCACTTTGCTAATTTAGTGAAATGATATTGTATGACTTTTTTCTGTTTTGGTATTGTGAAAACAATCTAAGTGAACCTTGGATCGACGTCATCGTTAATGAGTAGTCTGCTGCTTTTAAAAGGTATTGCGCGTCCTATATCATCAAAGTACATGTGTTTGAGTACAAACTCGGGAGGGAGGTGCTGGTGTATTTTGTCCCAGATCTTAATTGCTCTCAGGTGAATCTCCACTTTTATTGGGGTTATCCCCAGTTCACCATGGAGCTCACTCTGCCTTCTCCGCACTCTCCTTCGGGTTCCTGTTATGATAGAGACTGCCTTACTTTGGACCTTTTGCATTTTAAGGACTTGGGTCTTGGGAACCGCGTTTATAGGGACCGGCAGATACAGGAGTTTTGATCGAATGCATGCATTATAGATCTTAAGTTTGTTGGAGGTACTCAGGTTTATGAACTTGAAAAGTTCCCCTAAGTCCTTCCGTGCATTCGTTGTAGTTTTAGCTACATGACTCCCATATCCACGAGTCGTAATACGGAGTCCCAGAACCGTGTTCTCCGTGCGGTATGGAATGTGTGCACCCCCCACACGGTTTCTGCGAGAGTCCGTCGGAATAGTGGAATTACACGGAACTTTGGGGCATTGCTAGATATATTCCATCTTCTCTCGAAAGAGTTGATGTTTTCGATTTCTACCGCCGTACTCTGTGCCATGTAATTCGCATTCCGATAAGGTGTCGTACAGATCATTGTTAAATCGTCCGCAAATTGGACGTACAACGAACCTTGGGTCAGAGGTCGGGGAAGTTCGAGGGTGTATATATTATAGAGCAGGGGACTTATACACCCACCTTGTGGCACCCCCGCCTCGAACTCGAACTCGGGGCCATTGAAATCCTTAATGTTCATAAACGCCCTCTTCTCCATTGCGTAGTCGCATAGAATCCTTTCAAGTATGTGATTGAGGCCCAGTTGTAGGATTTTGTATTGCAGGCCTCTCCTCCATACTTTGTCAAAGGCCTTTTTGACGTCGTGGAGTACCAGATTTGCGTGGCGTTTTTCAGCTTTTACTTTTGCCAACTACTCGGCGATCACGGCTAGCGCCGTGTCCGTTCCTCGCTTTCTTCGGAAGCCATGTTGCTGGTTATTGTGAGAATTGTTATCCTCGAGGAACGAATTCACCCTTTTGGCCAATATCTTCTCCAAGACTTTCCCTGCAAATTTTAAGAGATATAGGCCTGAAGTTAATAGGACTGTCCGGTGGCTTACCGGCTTTGGGAATGAATATCATTTTTGCTATCTTCCAGTGGTCAGGGAAGTAACTCACGTTCAGGCACGCATTCATGATATTCATGGGCCCCAATAAGATGTTAGGCGGGGCTCGAATAAAATTCTCCCTTGTAAGTCCTGTACGCCCTGGTGCTCGCTGACCACAGGATTTTAAGGTTTTAGAGACTTCTTCGGCAGTAATTCTACCGCCGAGTGCCTCCATTTCCCTTTCCTGCGATAAACAATGGTGAGAATGGGTTCTGTGTATCTGGTCGTTCAAGTCTAAATCAAAGTCATCATTCTCTTCCGGGAATATCTTAAATATAGATGCCCAAAAGAGCCTGAATTCCTCTTCGATTTCTTCCACGTCAGTAATTTCGGTATTGTCACGTCTAAGATTTATGGTATTTTGCGGTTGTCCGCCTCTTAGTCTCTTTTCTGTCTGCCAGAATGTACGTGAGTCGTTTTTTTATGTTTAGTCCGTCTATCAAATTGTTCCAAAGTACATTATGTTGGTCCCTTATAAGAGTTATTAATTCTTCGCGTATCCGTCGTGTTTGTCAGTGTGTAATGATGTTGGGGCCAGTGAGGTTCACTTCATTGATCCGTTCCTCGTATTCCCTCGCGAGGGATTTCATTCTAGGGATCCAGGAAGGGGCAAGGAGAGTTTTATATTTAACTCGGAGAATGGCCTCCTTATCGGCTTTTAATAAATTATCATTAATTTTATCCCACTCCTCGTCAATTTCTTCTAGAGTGGAATTAATTAAGGGGTCAGGGTTTTAATTTTCGAGGAGTCGTTTATGATTATCCCAGTTGGATCGAGCGTAGCTCTTGCGTCCTGAAATAGGGACTTAAATGAGGGAGGTTGAGATTTTAATAAACATAGCCTGGTGGGGGGGGGGGATAAGAGGACCTGGTTAAATGAAGTAAGTGTAAGGGAATATAGTGCTAGTGAGCACTATGTCTGGTTTTGTAGGTTGATCTGTGTGTAATGTATGTGGGGAGGTTTGGTCTAATTCTTGTCGTGATTTCTCTTTTAATAAGTGTCTCAAGATTCCTGCCTGCTGGGTTGGTCGATGTGTAATCTGAGGCAGCACTTCTCGCATTGAGGTCGCCAGCAAAAAGAACGGTTCTGCCGTGACCACAAAGCTGCAGGAAGTTGTGAAGGGGCAAGTACCCTCTCCTTGGGGGCTGGTATCCTGTTGCCAGGACCAGGGGGCCCACTGCCGTACGGACCTCAACAGCGAGGTATGACTCATCGAGTCCACTTATTGATCTGAAGTCAAGACCTCTTTTCACAGCTATCTCGCATCCGTCGAAACGTTCTTCTCTGTGATTTGGGGTTAAGACTTCGTAGGGGAAAATTTTTAGCCTGTCTGTGTCATTCATCCCATGTTCTGAGATAAATATAAGGTCTGGGTCGCATTCTGTTTGTCCAGCCGTCAGAGTTAAAATGTAAAATTTTTAATGTCTCCATTGTCTAATTCACTAAAGATTCCTCTCTGTGGTCATGGTGTTTTTTAGACCTATTCTCTTACGAGCTTAGGTCCTTGTGGAGTGTTTGGTAGTGTGATTGTTTTTCCTGTATGTTTTTTTTCTGAATTCGCCCTCCGTTAGAATAATAAAGGTTTCGGGTGCCAGTTTGATCAAGCCTTGGAGTAAAGCCTCCTCGACTTGTTTCTCGCTGTAGTCGTCCGAGGTAAATTCCCATTTGTATCTTCCGGATATGATTCCTTCTGACACATCAAGGACATCCATCTCCTTAGAGAAAGGGGACCTTTCAGCAGCAAATACCTTTAAGTTAATATTTCTTGAATGGTAGCCTCATTATCTACCTGTGTGTGTGTGTGTGATCGAGTTTGTGTCTTATAAAATTTAGGTGTTATTCTGTTTTTCGGAGCGTGTCTTTGCCTCTTTTGCTGCCTGAGCCTGGATCCTAGGATCCCTGGAGGAAGCTAAGGCACTGCTGGGGGTGGGTAGCTTTTGGCAGCTAGTCTCGCACTGGGGTTTGAGACTAATCTTGAGATTCTCCTCCGACCGTGGGTTTGAGGGATACCACATCTCCATTCCATTATGCATTAGCATTTTATTAGGTTCATCTGCAAAGCACCCCGGGGAGGAGAGATTTGCAATGTGAGCATAATAGATGCAACACATAATTTTGGTCGAGTTCTCGTTCTTGACGTGGAGAAATGTAGGATTTCCTTTAGACTCCGCAACAGCAGCTTTAACAACCTTGGCGTAGGTGTTATTCACTTTATTTTCTTCATCTTGTCTTTTTTGATTAGCCTTTTTCTTCAACATTTCTTTTTTCACCGGGAAAGACATGGAGAGCGTCTTATGTTCTCCAGCGCAATTCAGGCACTTCATAGAGGTGCTCTTACAGTTCCTCCAATAATGTGTATCCGACGCGCAGATAGAGCACAGAAGAACGTTCCCCTTGGTGCAGGTGGCCGTGGTGTGCTCTTCATACTTGTAGCAGTTGAAACACATCTGGAGGTCTATAAACTCCCCACGTTCGATCTGCTCAGGGGAGACACGGACGTTAAAGAGGAGCATACCTCCCTCCTTGGCCTTAACCGCCATTGTCGTATCACAAAATACTATTATGAATACGTGCGTGTATTCCTTGAACTTAATGATTTCAGCTACCTTTGCCCAAGTGTGTTTTTTTTCTACTAGCATGAATTTCTTCAATGCTGTGCCCTCCAACCCATGGATCGACGCGGCGAAGGATAATGCTACGATGTGTCTTTATTTGAGGTGGAGTGTATGGCTTAGTTGAATACGCATCCATCATTTAGCAATGAAAAGATTTGTTTAAAGTCATCTTGCCTAATTGAGCTAAATTTGAACCCTTTTCAATTTCTGCTATTAAAAAAATCTTTGTTCGATGGTAATTTCTTGCTCGCATATTAACAGCACAAAGCTAAACTGAGACATGAGAATTTAATTAGTCCATCAGATTCATTTGCGCGATTCGCAAATGAATCTGATAGAATAATTAATAATTAATCAGAGTGAGTCAGACGCGGTCACGTAACACGTATATAAGAATTTAATAATGTCGTAGTTTTTATTTATTTGAACAATTAATCCAGGAATTAAAAGAAGTGAAATTTTTTATTTATTGATGAATCTACTGATATTTCATCAACGAAACACTTATGCTTGTGTGTAAGTTTTTTTTTCCAAAAAAACAACAGTTTAAAAACTAAATTATTGCATTTTATACCTGTGATTTCCACTACTGAAACAAGCCTGTTTGCTGAGATCGAAATTTTTTTTAATAGTAACAGTATTGATCTGATCATCTGAATTGTGCTTTCTTCTGATAGAGCAAATAACTTTTGTGGCATTTATAATTCAGTTCTCTCAAGACTAAGAGAAAAAATAAAAATCTTGTATCATTAAATTCTCATGTCACAGTTTAGCTTTGTATTGTTAATATGCGAGCAGGAAATTACCATCGAGCATAGATTTTTTTTAATAGCAGAAATTGCAAATGGTTCAAATTTAGCTCAATTAGGCAAGATGACTTTAAAAAAAAAAATTTCATTACTAAATGATGGATGCGTAGATTCAACCAAACTCATAGGGCCATTAAATACTAGGTTAGTTAAAGGGAATGCATTTATTCTATACTGATAACATGGGAAGAGATGAAATTATATTTCAAAATGCTTAAAGATAATGAACATAATTATCATGTCCATATTATTGCAAGCATATTGAACGACGAAGCAAGTTTCCTGTACCTTACATTTATTCTAGCTATAATTCAGGATTTTGAACGTGTAAATGTTGCCTTTCAAGCTACATATGCAGATGCATGTCAAATATTTACAGACCTTCATATACGAGGGTAATCCCAAAGGAAGGTCACCAAAATATTTGGAAATCACAGAAACGTTTATTGTCAATAATGTTTACGTCATTGTAAAGTTTGAACCATTATCTATTTTTCTACATAATCGCCATTTCGGTCAATGCATTTTTGTAGGCGCTGTGGCAGTTTTTGTATGTCCATGTCATACCAGTTCGCCGTCATGTCATTGAGGAAGCGTTGAACCTCATCTTGCACCTCGTCTTCATTGCTGAAGCGCATTCCAGCCAAATGTTCTTTTAACTTAGGGAACAAGTGGTAGTTACTAGGTGCCAAGTCCGGACGGACTATAAGGTTGGTTAGTGATGATGTCCCATCCAAACTGTTGCGGAAGAGCGACGGTTTGACCGGCAACGTGGGCGCGAGCGTTGTCGTGGAGAATGCTTACGCCTTTGCTCAACATTCCTTTTCTCAGGTTCTGAACTTTTTCAGTGTCTTACAGTACCTGTCAGCATTTATTGTGGTCCCCGAAGCCATGAAGTCAACCAACAATACCCCCTTTTCAAACTCAAAACACAGTTGGCATGACTTTGCCGTCAGACTGTGTTTGTTTGAATTTTCGCGGCTTGGGAGAAGAGGAATGACGCCAATTACGTGATTGTTGTTTTGTTTCAGGTGTGAAGTGGAATGCCCAGGTTTTGTCCCTCATGACGATCGAATCCCAAAAGCTGCCATTTTCGTCTGCATAGTGGCAAAGAAGTTCGCGGGAAGAGTCAACTCGTTGCCGTTGGTGGCCTTCTGTGAGCATTCGCGGGACCCATCTTGCGCACACCTTACGATATGTCAATTTTTCCGTCAAAATCCTATGAATGGTGCTTCGGGAAACCTAGGAACCAAAGTGCGGAGATCAATCAGTGATCTTCCAATTTTCATGCAGGATTTGTTCAACCTTCGCGACTGTCTCGTCGGAAATTGATGGTCGCTCGCTTCTTTCTTCGTTGTGAATTTCAGTATGACCAGCTGATAACTCCCTACACCACTTGCGGACGTTTTTTTTACATCCATGCACGACTCGTCATACACTTCCGTTAATTGGCGAAAAATTTTAAACGGTTTAATGACTTTTGCGTTAAAAAACCGGATACCTGCGCGAACTTCGGACTTGGCGATCGCATCAATTATGAACTCCATCACAAACGGCTGCCAAGCCAAGACTGCAAGACTAAGCTTGGAAGCAAGGCGCGCGCACAGGCAGGCGCAAGTGCATGCGCAACAAACAACAGTGTTGCCAACAGCCGCACGAACGAGAACAAAAAAATATTAAAGTAAGGTGATTACATTTTGTTATTGGGGAAAGTGATCAAATAGAGAGTCGCTTAATGGATAGCAGTAATATATTGAGGAAGTTTTGCTTGCTTAAACCTAAAATAGTGTATTATGTCACATGAGACCACATTATAAAGATCTGCCTAAATTTTTTCATGATTTTATACAGAACGAAGATGTAGCCAAAAGTGAAAATCAATATGAAAAGCTAATTTATGTGAATTGGAAAGAAGAATTCAAAGTGGGTGAAATACTATCTCATCCAATAGAGTTTTGGACAATGGTAGAACAGTTTCAAAGTCAATTGGACAAAAGCATTCTGCTGACATTGGTTAATGTATGCTCAACATATTCTTTATCCCCATTAGTAATGTATTTTTAGAATGCATATTTTCATTCGTTACAAATGTGAGCAGTAAACAGAGAAACAAATTAAACACCACGACATTAGATGACATTTTAAGGTTCAAATCTCATCTAGCATTAAATGAGAAATGCTGTAAAAAAAATTAATGTCACAGAAAAAATGTTAAGTCATTTTCCAAGCGAGATGTATTTGCAAAGTTGTAGCCAAAGCCAAACCCAAAGTATATAAGGAAAACCAGGAAGCAGCAGAACTGCAGAACTATTGAAAGATAAATGGAAGCTGAGTAGTTTGATATCATTGTTTCACAATACTTAAATAAATATAGGTAGTTGTCATTTATTTATAATTATTTTTCTAATTTCAACCTTTTATCGTAACAATACTGATTTATTATAACATTTGGCTAATTGTGGCTAATTTTTACCAAAACTGTGGCTAAAAATGCTCCAAACCACTTGACACCCTTGACGGCGGTAGGAAAGAGAGGGTTAGGAAGGGGTTGTGTGTATACTGGTGCAAGGATGAGTGGTGGTCGTGCGTTTTGGTGTTTTTGAATTAGGTTGAAATCGTCTTACCCGTCACGGGAAAGATGATTGACCCTAATTCGTTCACTGCCTAAATCAGGTTGAGTGCTTTGGCATATAATTGGGGGTCGCCCACAGACATGTCTTTTGTCACCACGGAGAGCACAGTGGACAGTTGTATCTTGCGGATGCTGTGAGGTACTTGGTTATGTGTGGTGATAAGTATCAGTGTGGGTGTGTTGACCGGTTGATGGGTTTGGCTCCCCCAAGAGTGCCGGCAGCTACGACCTATGTCCTCGTGAGAGTGGGGTGTTGGGGACAGTAGAGGTGTATTGTGACCTCCGTAGCTCCAAAAGGGCTTATGGATTCAATATTTTTTAATCGGCGGGAACTTGGACGGTAGTCAGATTGCTTTTATTGATAAGAGAATTCATCTTTAAACGCCGTCCATCTTCCTCTTTACATCAACGGTCCGCATACATCAATGTGGTATTTTAACATAAATATATACTTAATTTATATATTTGATTAGTTCCCTTAATATTAAATTTATTTTTTCTACTTATATTAATATTATTTTAGCAGTTCTTACACAATTATCAAGTCTTACAATTGCTATATAATAATAAGCAAGGAATTAATACAATACTTTCTATACTATTAGGACGAAAGAATGACTTGCTCCTTAGGCCTTGTATTGTTGCCAAATGTCACTGTTTCTCTTATTCCAGCAACCCAAAACAAATCCTTTTTATTTTCGTCAATTAAACTAGATTTATATTAAATATGTTAAAAAGATAAGATTGTAATTATTTTCTGTAGACTAATTTTATATTTATTAACTCAAAATTACTATATTCCACTCTTTCGTTTCTTTTTAAAGTTCTTTTAAAGTTTATAAAATGACGGAACTAAAAATTATTTATTTAGTGGTAACAATAAGCAAGTGATTAGGATAATGCCAATACTTTGGAGAAATATCACTCAACTGACTTTTAATCTCCAGCTAAATACCAAAAACTGCATTCGCCAGTTATCTTTCTATTATTTTTTAATTCGCCAATCTGGTGACTGCATTCAAGGGCATAAGTCACTGTAATTAAAATACTAGTCTAGTCCCTAGCCATTCTAAAGTAAAAAAATAAAAAATAAAACGAGAAAGAACAATGTTCCGAGGTCGGAGGAAAACCGGCCTCCTCCGGTGTAGGAACATGTGACCTACGACAAAGAGAATCCTATAAAATGGAGGAGGCCAGCCTCCTACAAAAAGTCACATAGTCCACAAGTCTGTCTACAAGAACCCGTCCCAAGTACAAGGGACAAGCCATTGCGACAACTCTCATCCCGATAGGGGGCCAGGTAAAGCCCGTGACATCACCCAGAGTGGGACATTGAACATCGAAACATTTGAGCTATGACATATCGAGAGATGCGACTCAATGCTGGTTGGAGTCGACGCTTCAGAGTTAGCATCTAGGCCGCATCAAAAGAGACCGAAAGGTCATCCACGTAGCGCATAGCGAGAATAACCTCCGGCAGCACCGAGGACACTTTTCTGAGGGAGATCGGTTCTCTGAGTTGGTTCGTGCCTGTTGGTATCGCTACTGCGTGAGGGCATTCGTGCCACTGCCACGGATGTGCTACTACTGCCAATGCTTCGGCCATACGAATCGCTCTTGTAGACGTGAAAAGTCGTGGTTACCCGAAGTATGTATAATATTATGTCTTAATATAAAAAAACACCATCTGTGCTTGGCCCATCAGGACACCAACACGGTCGTTTCCGCGCCCATTCCGAACCCTGCCTCGGGTTCTGCCCACACCTGGCGCTTCCTTCGTAGAGCTTGCTGGGTTCACACCCTTCCCTGGATGAAACCAGCACCATCCACCAACCTTCACCCAGCGTGACCGTTTCACGGGCTTCCTAAAGCTGACCCCGAAAAGAGGACAGCACTAAAGGAGCTATGGCTCCTACGCCCACACCGAGTGGTAGACGGGGTGACTCGAAGACGGTGGACCTTCCAAAGGAGGGACACCCGCCCCTGAAGCCGCTCCGCCTGCCTAAGGTTTGGAGGTTGAGGGAGGAAAACACTCGCATGGCGAGCCCAACCTCCCCCGACAAGTCCTCGAAGGCGACAATGCTTTCACCGTATTGTCCGGACAACAGCGCCCGGAGTTCTGACTCCGGGTATTTTTATTTTTTTAAATTTTGACAGCCCATCTGGCGACTGCCGACTAGACAAAATTCGCCATACTCAAGCAAAATCATACAAGTACGCTAGATTTAAGTGCAAATAGCAATATGTAAATAATAAATAACAAAAATCAAAAGAAAGAGAAAGGCTAAGCACAGGCATAAAAGAAACCTATACAAAATAAAAGAAAGCATATAGGTGACAAGAAAAAAGCGCGCTCCGGCGTCGAGGGTAGGCCCCCCTCTCCCCGACACAGGGCATGCAACCTACAAAAATAAATACAAATAAAGTAGAGGAGGCTAGCCTCCACCAAAAGGTCATATAGTACAGTAGTTCTTGTGAACAAAAAAGTGCCGAGTACAAGGTACAAGCGGTAGCGACACCACTCGTCTCGGCATTGGAACAAATAACGTGTGTGAAGATAACCAGACTGTGACATTCAACAAGAATGTGCCGAACAGTCTGGAGAGCAACGCAGCCGTCGTAATAGAGCGCTGGCCAGCGCTCAATCAAATTGCGGTGTGTCCCACGAGTGTGTCCAATTCGGAGATGACAGAAAGCAACCGGAAGCCGTCGTTGCATTGGAGGGTAGGTTCATGGGAACAGTCACGGCGCAATGGCACGTAAATTTGTGTTCCCCTCGACCGTCTCTACATTTCTTTGCCAATCTGCCCGTAGGACAGCCCGTATTTCTGCCATGTAATAGGTGTGAGGAAGAGCGAAATGCTGGTCTGGTCGCTCAGTCCTTGCGGACTCTTTGGCACCCTCATCGGCACGCTCATTCCTCGCAATTCCTACATGTCCAGGAACCCAGCAGAGAAAAAAATCTCGACATCCGCTCGGGTTGCCAAAACTGTGGCGTGAGGCAAATCGCAAACCAGGAGATGCGGAGATTCCAATACCCCGAGAGCAATCATGGTGCTTTGTGAATCGCAATGAATCACAATCCGGTCTCCGAACCAGGCACATCGCGTTATCTCCTCTACCGAGCAGTTTATTGCAACCATCTCTGCCGTGAAGATAAACGCAGAGCCCCGCTGACTTAAAACAGAGGGGAAACGGCATGGAAACTGACCCTCTTTGGGGACTTAGAGCCATCCATATACACTGGCACGGTTCCAGCATGACAGGAAATGTGCTCCAAAACGGTCGAACGCAATACTCCCGGCGCTGTAGGAGCTTTGAGAGGAGAGGCATTGCAACAAATGGTCAAAGGTTGAACCCTCCATGGTGACATCTTGGGCCGAACCATGGGTGCCGAAAGACCAAGAGCTATACCACACTCTGGAAGGAGTTTCCTAGCCCTAAACCCAAAGGGATTAGGGTATGCCTGGCGTCTCTCGATGGCATAGGCACGGTT
Organism: Ceratothoa steindachneri; assembly: GCA_963969495.1. Classification (NCBI taxonomy): domain Eukaryota; kingdom Metazoa; phylum Arthropoda; class Malacostraca; order Isopoda; family Cymothoidae; genus Ceratothoa; species Ceratothoa steindachneri. Next base: position 9,258,569 of record OZ018326.1, on the reverse strand, counting down.
GAGATCAGCTGCGGTTGCAGTGAGAGCTGTTGGTGAATGCGGGGTTGCGCCGGGGTCACGCGTACAGGCGAATAAAGCACTATCCACGGCGCAGAGCGAGTGGCATCTCCACAGTATCGACAAGTAGGCTCTTAATGGGGGACGCCCGGAAGGCACCAGTCGCCAGGCGAAGACCGGTGTTGTGGATCGAGTCCACCTTCCACAATACACGATCAGCTGCGGATGCATAAAACTCACATCTGTTTTCGAGCTTCGAACGAACAAATGATCGATTCAAAAGTAAGGCAGTAGTACTAGGATTCCCCCCACCCCCCTCAACCGTACGCAGAAGCAACAATCTCTCAAAATTCAGATATTGACTCCTCCACTCGCCCCGATCGCGTAGAGTGTCTCTATGATACTCTATCCCCATGCGGTATCATTGACCTTCTCTAGATCGAGAAACAGTGGCATAGTGTTGTGTACGAAGGCTAGGCTTCGCAGACTGCATCTACCATCGGCACAGAACATCCAATGTGGAGTGGAACTTACGGAAACTGCACTGTGCAGAAGACAGGTAGCCTCCGCTGTCCAGATAAAACGCTAATCTAACATTTACTTGCAACGCAGGAGATTAGAGATTAGATTTGGCGGAAACCGACAGGGTTAGCTTAAACTTTCCCAGGTTTGCGAAAAGCGAGCACATTAGCGATGCTCGGGGAGTTTGTGAGGATACCATCTATCCAGATTCATTTGAACAAATCTAACAGAAAGGCCATGCCCCGTACCCCATTTTTTGACACCTGGGCCAGGGGATGCCGCGCATAAGGCGAGATCGAAACGCAACTCATTAAATGTAAACCTGTCGTTGAAAGGTTCTCCGCCTCTATAGCTAAAGTCCAGTCGCCTACCTTCCGTGACATCACTACGCGCATTGGATGCTGGCGGAGAAGCATCCCAGCTAGACAATGCAGAGAAAGCGGTCACGAAGGATTCTGCCATCGGCTTGGGGTCCGAGTTTGCGGTCTTATTCTCTTGGAGAACGGGAGTGAAATCCTGCGAGAACTTACCCGGAATCCTTTTACTTGCTTCCACACCTCTGCTAGAAAGGTCTTTTCCGTTAAGTGAAGGCACGTGTGCCCGCCAGGAAGATCAGCGGTTTTGGTTCGAAGCATACCAGAACCTGGCCCTAGCTCGACAAAATTTACCGACAGTGAAATCGTTCAGGCCATGCTTATAGCGCATATAGGCATAACGCTTCTGCTTGAGGGCCGCCTCACAGTCGGCCGACCACCATGAAAGCTGTCGGCGTGAAAAACGACCAAACGTTCTAGGAATACTAGTTATGCCAACGGCGATGAAGTTACCGGGTAAGAACTAACGGACTCTTCTACCCTCGTGAACTCTTCGACTGAGATAGAGAAATCAGTCATTTCCTCAAATACTGACCACTGTGCCAGCACCAAGCAGCACCGCGGTGGACTCTCAGAAGGCAACGGCCCAGGAAATGATATTTGAATGAGAAAATGCATCTGGAGAGCACAAAGATAGATCGAAACAGGAATATGAAGCCGTTCTCGGGCCGTGATGCGTAAACTCATCCACATTTAGGACACCTATCTCCAGCTGGTCGATCAGGTTAGCAAGGACATGACCCTCGGGATTGATCAAGTAGTCTACCCAGAGGGGGTGTCAACATTTAAATCCCCGAGCAAAAGAAACGGCCTCGGTAACGGTCAAGCTGTGGGAAAGCGGGATGAGACCTGATTTTAGCCGGGGCTGGATTTGAACCCTTTATGCCGCCAGCTGTTGTAGAAGAGGGGCTGGTATGTGTAGAACCCGCATAACAGTTTTGAATTGGCGCGGATACGACCTTACTCTTACGACTGGATGGGTCAGGAACAGAGAGTGTCTTTTTAACCTTGAGTCAAAAGGTGTCCTAGGCAGCGCCGGGTGTGTCAGGACCCAAGACTTTAGCCTTGCTAAATGAGAGACGATCCTGAGCCTGAACGACCAGGATTTATTCCCCAGGAGATACGCACCACATTGCTTTGAAGAAGCGGGGTGCGGCTCTCCGCAATTGACACATTTGGCAACGGACGATTTTGACTAATTGTGTGCACCCTTGGAGCAACTTACACAGACTTCGGGTAACCCCGACTTTGCATATCTGATATAGCGATTCATATATCTGTAACTGTGGCATTAGTAGCACCTGCAAGCAGTAGCGTTACCAACATGCTGCGAACCGGCTCATGGAGCTTGTCACAGTCGAACGTGTAGGGGTGGGTATCGAAGCCCCTCCATGTTTTATCATCACACGTTCGACTTTGACCGCTCCATGGTTTGCCAGCTTTCAGGAGATGACATATATGGAGTGGTCCACGAGTTACCTCGCATAAACCACTCATTTTACGAAGTTCATAGTAGAGTGCGGCGACACACTCAACGGTGTGCCGTCAAATGTCCGAAGGGTATTAATCATGGCCGCCTCGCCAGAAGGCTCTCGTCCGAGAAAGGGGTCACCTTCGGCTCTCTACCAATCACGCTAGATAGAATTCTCCTATGACGGATCATGTTGCCCTTGGCCAACATGCTTCCATCAGTTGAGCAAATAACGAGGAAGCGTTGGGAGCCAGCAGGCTCGAAAACGCCAGGTAACCTCTGAATGTGGGGGCCCATCATAATTGGACATATGAATCGCTATATCAGACATGCGCAATTGTAATTTTGGTCTTTGTCAGGGACTTCCCACCCGGGGAACCACCGAGGGCGGACGTGCAAATCTTGGCTTAGTCGCTTACCGAAAAAGCGGACCCGTTCCTACCCATTGCTCTAGCGACGGAGAAGAGCCCCGTGTCTTTTTTTGTATTTTTCCTGTTACATTTTCTCAGGAGAGGAGGGCAGGGAATGAACCCGCTTCTATCCTCCACCGGCAGGAACTCCTGGCCCAGATAGAACGGCCTCAGCAGGATTCTTCTTTGAAATGGAGAAGGTCTTGGCTTTTACAGGGGCACCATCCGATGAACGAGACCCCTCCTCTCTTTGTAAGCTTCGGGGGCCCAAGCCGTCTGAAGAGAAGCTTTCATGGGTTGTCTGCTTGGCGCCAAGCCCGTGTTCGAACCCATGGAGGGTCCTACTATCCGCGGATGTGTCACCTCAGAGAGTATATCCCTCTCAAGGGGGTGCTCCATGTGGTCATCCTCAACCCCAAGACACCACGGATCCCATTCCTGTTACCTTTTGTCCTGTCTTTTGCCGGCGAACCGGTATCCTTCGGGGAAGAGAGGAGGCCACGAAAGGTGAACCCCTGTAAACTTGATACGCAAGCCAGCAAGACTTTAGAGGGCACAGGGCGACGTGTCATGTCATCCCTTGTCACCCTAAGGGGGTTGGACCTATCGAGACGCTCCCATCGAGAGTGGTCAATTATGGGCCACTGGCGTGCATTCTTAGTAGTCCCCTGTGAAAGTAAAGGGGGGACTGCTGCTGGCTAGAGGGAGTCCACGAATGGCAATCCCAGAGAAGGAGGTGAAGGTGAGTCCCCTGCCCTCTTAGGCTTAGTAGAGGAGTAAGCCTCCTCTCCACCATTGAAGTTTGGAGGGCTTCCTGAGAAAGCCCAGGGTGTGTACCTCCTTTTTTGTTGTGGAGCTGCCCGAGGGAAGGTAAACGGGGAGTATTAAGTTCAGAATTTCCATATGAGGGTATGAGGACCCTATCCGTACCACGGGATGCGAACGCTTATCACCTGACCGAGTAGTCCGCTCTGCGAAGGGTGAATAGGAGGCTGGCAAAGCCAGTTGCCGCCATTTGGGACAAATCCTAACACTCAGTGGCCAAGCAGCCCTTCTGAATGGTGGCTCCACCTTGGGCTGGGCGTAAAATTCATAGACTTTGAAAGGAGAAAAAAAAAGTATATGGGGAAGGTGAGGTTGGAGGTGAAGCAGGTTTTTAAAACCCACCCCTCAAACCTCAGCTCCGATCTTGGATGGTTTGGTGTGAGGAAGCTGGTCGGTGTCTACCCTGTGAAATTAGAGGCCGACCAGAGAAAGTTGTGGTGGAGATTGTTGGGAAAGTGAGAATGCAAGGTAAGAATACAGGGTGTCAGAAAGAAAGAGAAGAGGATAATGTGTGCCTGGACCTGGCGCTGAGTCCTGCATCACGGCAGCCAGGAAAGCAAATCGCCTACTCCTTACGGGTTGATAGGAAAATAGGGATTACCGCTGTATGGAGATAGAGTCGCCCAAGAGTACTTCCAAAGAAGAGGTTGAGGACGAAACAACTGCACTCGTAGGCCTAGGAGGGGCGTATACCTCCTCTCCGGTAGAAGAAATTTTCTGGGGCCCCTGGGAAAGCTCAGGCAGTGAGCCCTTCTACCGGCCGAAGGAGTGCTTCGATTTTTTTTGTCATCTCCGAGACCTAGGGAGGGCGAGGCCACGCTTGCAGGCCCATCTTCATGCGCTTTCCCACTATTGCCTTTTCTTGTAACCATTTTAGAATAAGACAAAAACGGGCACATGAAAGTCGATACTATGACCTACCAGTGACTTGAGAAGTTAAACGCAATGCGATTGCAATTAACACTGTGGCTTCTAACATAGCTGCAAATCTTTTTTTGTTATAACATAATTAGGAATTTGCCCGCCTTAATTACTGAAACTGCTATATAGTTTATATATTTTATATATATATACTAAAGCATATAGCATTTGCATATTCCTTTTTTTCAAATAGAGATATCTATAACCAAGTGAGCGCAATAAACGAAACATATTGGGAAAAAGGACAAATCACTATGGCACAAAAGGTTGAAAGCGACCGAGCGCGCTTTCTGGAGTATTACCACAATAACAATGCCTATAATAATAACTAATAATATAAAATATTGTTAAAATTTTGTTGAGCGTGGACGAGGTGAAAGCGTACCTACAACTTTCCCAGGCTCCATCAGAGAGGGAACATCCACTCAGTGACAGAGATTCCCTAATTTGGGCTCAGGCCGGAGGACGGGCATCTCTTACGGGTACTAAGTGTAACTGGGAGCATCCTCCAGTTAGAATTTTCCAAAATAAAATTGTTGATGTCAAAATGAAACCTCGTCTTTAACAATATATATATATATATATATATATATATATATATATATATATATATATATATATATATATATATATATATATATATATATAATCATAAACCACGCGAAGTCAGAAAACAAATCCTATCATCAATCAAAAGTTCCATCTGCCTCAGTCTTGTCCCGACAGAGGTTTGGGGCGATACTGTTCTGCGCAGGCGCTTAGCTGATCGGCCAAGTGAGAGAGTCGTTAACTCGAGAATCTTCATTGAAGTTTTATCTCGTCATCCTTGTAACCGAGTTTACGCATTTTTGGTTAGATGTAGATTTAAACTTATTTGGACAAAAGTGTGTAGATATTTTTATTAAACATTTCAAAGCAGCCAATCTTAAGCTCAACATTCAGAATAGTTTGACCAATTGCCATAATTTAACTATGCCACCTGAAGAAGGGATGTTGCTAAGTAAAGATTCTGCTGATATTGAGGTAAATGACTTAATTATTGAATTTAGATTAATCTCTGTATTACAATTTCGATCAGTGTTGATTAATTGATGCCTTTAATATTAGAAGGCAATCGAGGTCTTGCAAGCGGTTTCAGAGTCTGCATTACGCGAGTTTTCATTTGATGGTTTTTCAAAATGCTTCTATAAATGCAAATAAAAATTAATTAATAACCATCAAATTGAAATTCTATGCCAATGCTTTGAGTAACTATGCAGGAAGTGATTAGGGATATTAACAATGAAGAAACTAGTTTAAAACCAGGCCCCTATTTGAATAACCAGCTATCTATTAACAAGAACAAACAGAATATTTGGTGTAGTTGTGGTGGAAGAATTAATGATGCTGTCGTAATTTTTTTACTCCCGGATACGAAAGTGGGAATTGTAAATAGACATTCCTTTTAATTTAGTTTCCTGTTATATTAAAGTAAGTTGGGACTAGTAATAATAATGATTTGGGTTAATTAACTTTTAATAAAGGTTCGTCGTTGCGTTTTGTGAAAGTGTATCGTTTCAAATTGCCACTCGAAACGAGCAGTTTTTTTTCTTTCTGCTACTACGACTCGGTGTCAAGACGTAAACACAGATCCCGTTAAATATCTACTAAAAATACCGCAAGTTGTCAAGTTTTGGTCCATACGGCGTGCAAAGCCGTATGATAATAAATTAGCTATTTTGGTTTAAGTCTCATAAATATTAATGGATAAATAAGCCATTATCTCACTCCCAAGATCAAGAATAATCACCATTTCACAGGTTAAGTATATATTTAGCTGTCATTTATTAATAATAGCTACCTATTAGGATCGTTTAGTCCTATTATACTTAGGGACTGTGAATGGGATATTTAATAACTACCTTATATTAGAGCAAATAAGTGGAGATTGTTATTCTTGTATTAAGTTTATATTACAGCCATTATTTTTCATTTGAAATTTAATTTAATTATCCTCCTCGCAGTTTCTTGACCAAATTGTTCTCAGTGACCAAGTTCATAATTAAAAATTAAACAGGAAATTCGCGACAGATGCTTTAGGTGGATTTTATGTAGACAATCCACCCAACCTTCCTTAATTCCACTCTTCTTCCATTGGAACAGTCATATTGTGTGCTCGTTTTAAACATGTTTCTTCCTTAGCAATCCACCTATTTATGCACAGCATAACATAATCGTAGGAGTTTGAAGTCGGACTCAATGCGAGGGAAAACCTCAATTACTTTGCAGTATTTCTTATCTCAATTTAAATTAATAATAGTTAGAATAATAAATAGAACTTTTTGTATGGCGCTCTACAAGGCGAGGGGCCTTCACAGAGCGCCCACCGTCATGCGTGTGGGAAACGTACGAGCTGATTGTGGGAAGTTATCAATTTAGGATAGTCGCTGTTCTGCTTAGGGTTTAAATTTTTGATTGCTGTGAGATTAAGTTAAATGCGCCCCCCTCCCCCCGGCAGATTATGTAAGTTTCATAAAGATTAGAGTGAGTCCTTCTAGCGAACGGGATATCCTTCTTGGGCCAAGAGAGAGTCGCCCGTTCCGCGTCAGGCGAGTATGGATTTGCAACCCTTTCGGTGAAGGAATGGGGAAGGGAGAAACGGCGTTGTTGTGATTGGCTATGTGTATGGTGAGGTACGTGCCTGGAGCGTGCGTCAGACTCGACGCACCGCTTCTTTGTCAGCTGCACCTCGCGAGCCTCCCCAATTTTTCCTGTGAGCCCTCGATGGGAATCTAACCCGGGGCCCACTCGTGGGGATCCAACGCTTCATACAGTAGGCGGGCATCAAAGTCTATTCACTTGTATACGATAGCAAAACAAGGCGGCCGAAGATCAGGAGTTCATTAAAGGTTACCCGCACTTGTTAACCTTTTGAAATAACCACTTAAATGAATTCTACTATTACGTAATACTTCTACAACTCCACTACTACTACAACTCCACTACTACTATTACAAATAGCAACCAGATGCCACTAGTCATAAATGATGATAATAATATTTAACCTGGAGTTGCTCTTTAGAAGTAGGCGTTTGATTCCCATTCTACTGGAGTGCTCCCAAAGGAGTGTGGGTTGTAGTAGGGGGGTAAAACCCCCGCCAGTTGTATAATTTGAGGTAGAAAATAAAGGGGACTGCAAAAAAAAAACCCAGAATAATCCAGATCAGGTTTGCCCTTATCATGGTAAGCAACAAAAAAACGGGACCCTTAGGGTCAACTGATACCTTATTTGTTCACCGCGAAACACTTTTTAATGAATACGAATTTCTCCATCTAAATTCTTAAATTTCATGTACAGTGTGTTCCGAGTGTATTGTTACCACCTGAATAGCAGCAATATTTTAATAATTTGTACATCGCTTCTATAATAAATTTAAGTATAAAGTAATGGTTTGGAAACAATAAAAATAATTTTCTTCCGTTACCTAGTATTGTTTTCCTTACATTGTATCATTCTCACGATTAGTTTTCAGGGGCTAATAAAATATTCGAAAAACTCCTGTACCACTGCGGTAATTTATGCTAAATATGCACACACACAATGGCGGAAGACGCAGAGCTGTGAGAAACCTCGTTGCAGGAGCTGCGAATGGAAGCAAGAAATGATCGCTCAACAACACTCTTGAAAAAGATACGAGCTCTGAATACATTCAGAAATCTGGAACAAGACGTAAATTATTATCTGAGAACAATATTTTTATTTTTTTAAACATAGGCTGAGAGAAAGAGAGAGAGAAAGAAGGAAAGAGACAGAAATAAATAAATATAGAGACAGAGAGAAGTAAATAAAGAGACAGAGAAAGGAAGAGAAAACTGACAGAGAAAAGAGAGAGAAAAAGAGACCTAGAAGGATATATATATATATATATATATATATATATATATATATATATATATATATATATATATATATATATATATACCAGACAATGGCTTCATTCTTAAATTATAGTTGGTGATATATATATATATATATATATATATATATATATATATATATATATATATATATATATATATATATATATACCAGGCAATGGCTTCGCTACTAAGATTAAAATTTAAAATCTAAAAAAAAAGCAGCCATGGTTAATTTTTTATATATTTTCTGAACTTCGCCAATTATAATAATTTTAAAAAGGAACAACACTAAACTAAATTTTCCCCCTTTCGAAATATCACGTTGCTAAAAATTTTAAAAATTTTAATACTTATTTTTATTTCTGAACTTCACCATTTTGTTTTTTGATATTATAAAAGAATTATTAGAAATAACTTTGATAAAAAACATAAGTCATAACCAAACTAAGATGAAATTATTATTCAAATACTCCCAAAATTGCCCTTCTTAAATTATAGAGTTAGTGACCAAGCAATGGCTTATTGCTTTCAGTTATCATTTTCGATTCCTGTCCTGTTTTGTTTTGTTGTTGTTGTTGTTTGTTTGTTTGTTTTTGGAGGGGGGTTATTGCTGTGTTTAGTTATTCTTGTAAAAATAATTCTTTGTATTCAGAATTCGCTGATGATGGTCATCGTTAATGACCGAAACGTCCGGAAAATTAAATGTTCAAAACCATCGCATATGTCTTCATATTCCTAATATATATATATATATATATATATATATATATATATATATATATATATATATATATATATATATATAATGTGTATGTATATGTATGTTTGTGTGTGTATGTGTACAGGGGGTGGACAAAATATTTGGAACACGTGTTAAATTCAATGAAAATTTATTGAATACGGAGTTGGTCCTCCTTTTGTTTTTTGAACAGCGTCGAAGCCTCTTGGAATTTATTCCTACATCTTCCGCCTTCTTGAGAGGAATCTTGAGCCATTCTTCTCGCAATGTCTTCTCCAGCTGTTTCAGGCACGACGGTGGAGGGTAACGACTTCTAACTCTCGCTCCAAGACGCACCACAAATGCTTAATAATATTAAGATCTGTAGATTGTGAAGGCCACTCCATGTGCTGTAGCTCACTCTTTTGATCTTCATACCAATTCTTAACCACAAGAGCCGTGAGTATTGTGGCATTGTCATCTTGGAAAAAGAAATCAGCCTCAGGAAATAATGTCGGGACCATGGGATGGACTTGATCTTCCAAAATATTCAGATATTCGTTGCTGTTGATCCTACGATGAAGGGCAAGTCACCACTGGAACGACCTTCTCGGAGGTCTCTCTTTCTCTCTTTCTTTCTCTCTCTCTTTCTTTTTCCCTCTTTCTTTCTCTCTCTCTTTCTCTTTCTTTTTCTATTTCTCCCTTTCTCCCTTTTTTATCTTTCTCCCTTTTTATGTCTTCCTTTCGTTCTTTCTCCCTTTCGCTCTTTCTCCCTTTCGCTCTTTCTCCCTTTTTTTTTCTCTCTCTCTCTCTTTCTCTTAACAGAGAGTTACAAGGAATTACAAAGAAAGAAAGTACCTTAGGAGACCTTACGGTCCATTCAAAGAGGGTACCTTTGGACTAGCAATCGAGCAGGCACATGGCTGCTCAATTGTTTTGCGTCCCTAAACGGCCACTTTTCAAGACTTTGTCTAGTCTTGACTTGAACTGGTCAACAGATTCACTGTTGACAACTTCCACTGGAAGTGCGTTCCACTTACCGCAGATACTGTAGGTGAAAAAATTTCCACACAGATTGTGGTTGTAACGCTTCAGTTCAAGTCTGAAGCCGTGATTGCGCGTTCTGTTCTCACTCAGTGTGAAAATATCCCGGTAGTCAACATTGTCGAACCCTCGAAGTATTTTGAAAACTTCGATGAGCTGACCACGCAGTCTACGGGTTTCCAGCGAGAACAGATCTAATTCCCTTAGTCTATCCTCATAACTTTTATGTCGGATAGAGGGAATCGGCTTGGTTGCCCTGGCTTGTACGCGTTCCAATCTCGCGATGTCCTTACGAAATGAAGGACTCCAAAATTGTACGGCATACTCCAGGTGCGGTCGGACAAGTGAGTTGTACAAACAAGGAACAATCTCCTTGTTCCGATATCCAAACTGGCGCTTTATATAACCTAGCACCCTTTGGGCCTTTTTCACCGCCTCAATGCACTGTTTCGAGAACTTGAGGTTACTAGGGATTGTTACACCCAAGTCCTCTCAGTGTCGGTGGATTCAATAGCAGTGCCCTTAAGGATATACTGAGATTGGGGGTTTCTGTGGCAGATATGCATCACTTTGCATTTCCCGACGTTAAAAGGCATTTGCCACGTGTCCGATCACTCCCCAATCTTCCCAAGATCTTCCTGCAGGCGGGCAGTATTTCCATCCTTTGCAACGTTCATACTAAGCTTGGTATCGTCAGCAAATTTGGAAATCTTGGCAACCATGTCACCGTCCATGTCGTTGACGTAAATGATGAATAGTAGTGGTCCCAGGACAAAACCTTGGCACCCCGCTAGTAACGGGCACCCACTCAGAAGCCTGTCCATTCACCACCACCCATTGCCGTTTGCCACTTCTCGATCCAGCCGGCTACTTTTCCGTCTATGCCCAGCGCTCGCACTTTCCGGAAAAGGCGGCGGTGTGGTACCTTATCAAAGGCTTTCTGAAAGTCTAAGTACACCACATCCACCGATTGTCCCGATCGTGCTCACTGAACACGAAGTGGAAGAATTCCACAAGGTTTGTCAGCCATGACTGTTGCCTTCGGAAGCCGTGCTGGGAACTCCTCAGTAGCAGGTTTGACTCTAAATACGACGTCATTTTGTCCACCATGATGCTTTCCATGAGTTTACCGACTATCGAAGTCAGACTGATAGGTCGGTAGTTGGACGGTTGGCTTCGGTCCTCTTTCTTGAAGATAGGAGTCACCTCCACTCCACGCCAGTCTCTAGGAACGCACTCGGTCCGGATTGACATGTTGAAGATTGCGCTCAGGTGTCGTGACACTTGATCGCGCACTTCTTTTAACACTTTAGATAGAAACCCATCCAGGCCAGGTGACTTATTCGTCATTAGGCCACTGATCTTCTATTTTATTTCCCCTTCGGTGAAGTCCATATCCTCCAGCTTTTTCCCCGAGTAGGAATCCATTGGCTGGGGGATGGGACCAGAATCTTCAGTAAACACTGAAGAGAAGTATTCGTTGAGGAGATTAGCATTTTTTGCATCTAAGTGCTTTAATGCCCCCTCCTCATTTCTCAAAGGGCCAATCGTTCGACGGATTGGTTTACGGCTGTTCACATATCCAAAAAACTTATTGGGATTCTCTTTACAGAGTCTCGCCACTCGGAGTTCCTCAGACCGCTTAGCCGCCCTTATGCTGGACTTCACTCTCCTGGATAGCCTCCGGTATTCGTCAAAGTCACCCGAGATCTTCGATTACCGGTATACAGTTCTCTTCTTCATAAGCAGTTGGCCGATTTCTCGATTAAACCACTTTGGTTGAACAGAAGACCGACGGGGACATTTCAGAGGGATGAAACGCGATTGAAGACTCATGAATGTGGTTTTTGAACTGTTCCACGAGTCTTCAACAGCCTCGCACACTTCTAGCCTCGCGTCAGTCAGTCCAGCACGAAGACCTGCAAAGTTTGCTCCTTTCAAATCGAGTTTCCTCGATTTACTAGTTGCAGGCCCTGCCTTCGGGACTTTGACTACAAATCTAATTAGTCGGTGATCACTGCCATCGAGTTCTTGGCCAACAGAGAGGTCCTCAACGATGTCACCCTTAGAGGTGAAAACCAAGTCGAGGATATTGTTTCCTCTCGTTGGCTCTCTCACCCATTGAGTCAGGAACTCGTTGTTCGCGAACTCCAGGAGTAGTGCGTTCTCGCCACAGGGTTATCTGGTTTCCCAGTCAACCTTTGTGTTGAAATCACCCATGACGATACACACTCTGTCTTCGACAAGTTCTCCTAGTAGCTGGTACAGATCTCTGTCCTTTCGACGAGTTGGGCAGGAGGTCTATAAAGCAACAGGGTCCTGTATTTGGCAGGACCTATCTCTAGGTCAACACCTAGTAGTTCATGGTGGGATACGATGTTGCAATCCGTCGAGTTGAGAGTATCCTTGACATACAACATCACACCGCCACCCTCTCTGTCTGGTCTATCTTTCAGGAAGAGCTGGTAACCGGGAATCGTGAATTCACCTTCAAAATCTCGGCTTGAGGTTTTTATCCACGACTCCGTTATGGCCACCATCTCAGGTTCCTCTGTTACTACGAGGCCACGGAGTTCAAGAAACTTATTCCTGATTGACCTCGCATTGAACAGAAGAACTTTAAGGAAGTCGCCTAGTGTAGGACTCCCTACGCTCTTCCGTTTCTCGGCTTCTCTGTTTTCGTGGTTACACCCTTTTTAACGACCTCCGAGAAGGTCGTTCCAAGAGTGACACGGGCGTGCTGGCGCACGTCCGCTTTCGCTCTGTTTCAAACGTTCCTTTGGGTGCGTTCCACGACATCTTGAATTAGGTTGGCAAGATAGGCCTTCCCTTTAAAGGAGAGATGTACTCCGTCCCTTCGGTAGAGGTCGCCTCTACCTATAAAGGTACGATAGGGGTCCACGAAGAAGACTCCTTCTGCCGTGCAGAGATCCGCCAACCTTCTGTTCTTTGCGACGTTTCTTTCGTGAGCGGTTCGGGGTGGACCTCTTCTCGGAAGCATCTCAACCACCGCACGTTTGCGTGTTTTAAGCCCTATGTCATCCACGGCTCCCATCACCGTTTGGATGGTCTTACCACTGAGGCCAACCTTACCCCCTCTGAGGTAGAGGTCATTGCCGCTCACCATCAAAGCAACAACTGAATCCTCAGAAATCTGAGCTTTCTCTGCCTCTACTTTGATGTTGTGATTACCCCGTCCTGACAGGCAGCTTACCTTCACGCTAGTGCGAAGGCGGGCCGCTAGCAGCGGCTGCAGATCCCGTGTTTGTGAGTCTCTAATGAGGGTGACCTTCGGACACTTGGTCTCTGAAGACGGAGTCTTCCCTTGTGGAAGAGGCCTCCCCTTTTCCTCTTTACTCTCCACATTCTTATCTTTATTTTTCTTCTTGTTTATCTGTTTCTCTTCTATTTTTGGTTCTACTTTTGTTTCAACTTTATTCTTTTGTTTTTTCGTTTTTACTTTCTTCTTTTTCTCTTTTTCTCTCGCCCAGCTAGCTTAGCCTCAGATGATGCCGAAATCTCCGCTTGGGTACCAGGGGATTCCGACACGTCAGTGGGCGGCGCCTCTTCTAGGCATCCTATCTGAGCTGCGTTAAGGGCTTCGAGTTTCTCCAACTTTCTTTCAAGGATTTTATCCCTCTCCTCTGAGGCTCTATAGAGGTCTTTTAATTTCTACACCTCTCGCGTCAATATGCAAGTAGTGCAGATACTTTCAGGGCTGCATTTTGAGTAGCAGCCCTCCGGAAAGTCAACGCACCACTTTTCTAACTGGCATATTGCACAGTTGTGTTTGAGACGAACGGGTCCTTTTTTGCCTGTCATTTTGAGCGCTTTCTCTCTCTCTGAAAACTCGTGGCCAATCAATGATAAAAAAGGGGGGTTGGTGAGTTCTCCCAGCGTGAGTCGCTCCCGCCTATCGATCGGAGAGGTTTCGGATCTTTCAGAAGGCACGCTCCATGTGCTGCTGTTCGTCCGACCGAGTCGTCAAACCTCGGCGTGCCGTGGCTCCCAACCAAGCAGCACTGACGGTCCCCGAAGGGGCCATCGATTTCTCACCAGGTGAACAACAACGAAGCACGCCCCGTACTAAACTCCTACTAGTTCCCTTCACAACGGCCAGGATCTCGGAGTAGCGTTCAATGGATATCCCGCCACACCAAGGAACTCGACCCAAGGCTTTTAATTGGTCTGGCAACCAACATGGGAACAAAGGGCCGTCACCTCAGGCTAATGCTACCATAAGCACCCGTCAACGGGCACTGGGAAGGGTCAATAATTACGCGCCAGGGAAGGGGTTAACGGGGCACTAATCATCGTACCCCAACGCCTAGGACACCTCTAGTCCTAGTCTCTCGCAACCGGTGAGCGTCGATTGGCGTTGTTTATAGAGGTTCCAAAGCCTCTCTTCTGACGCATAAGGTAGCTGCCAGGTCCTTATATGTAGATAGAGAAAGAAAGGGAAAGAGTGACATGATAGGAGTAGGCTTCTTTTTTTTATTTTTTTAGAATAAGTGGGAGATAGGATAAAAGTAAAAAAGGAGAGGGATAGAGTAGAAAAAGGAAGGAATGACGCACTTAGTCTAGAACCTCGTTTCCGACCAAATCGACAAGGGAAGCCCTACCAAGGGTACCCAGAAGAGGTACCCCCGCCGACATAGCTTGAAAAGTCCAAGGTCCACACAAGCTCTCTTCCCGCGACAAGGGGGCGTCACCTCTCCCTCTACTCTCAACTCGACGAATTGCAACATCGTATCCAACCATGAACTACTAGATGTTGACCTAAAGATAGGTCCTGCCAGATACAGGACCCTAGTGCTTTACAGACCTCATGCCCAACTCTTAGAACATGACGGGAGTCTGTACCAGCTGTTGGGCGAACTTGTAAAAGACGGTGTGTATCGTCATTGGGGATTTGAACACACAAGTTGACTGGGAAACCAGAGAACCTTGTGGTGACAACGCACTACTCCTGGAGTTCACGAACAACGAGTTCCTCACTCAATGCGTAATAGAACCAACGAGAAAAGAAAATATCCTCGACTTAGTCTTCACCTCTGAGGATGACATCGTTGAGGACCTCTCTGTTGGCGAAGAGCTCGGTGGCAGTGACCACCGACTAATTAGATTTGTAGTCAAAGTCCGCAAGTCAGAGCCTGCAACAAGTAAATAGAGGAAACTCGATTTAAGAAGAGCAGACTTTGCAGGTCTACGCGCGGGACTGACTGACGCGAGGCTAGAAGTGTGCGAGGCTGTTGAAGACCCGTGGAACAGTTTAAAAACCACATTCATGAGTTTTCATTTGCGTTTCATCCCTCTGAAATGTCCCCGTCGGTCTTCTGTTCAACCAAAGTGGTTTAATCGAGAAATCGGCCAACTGCTAAGGGAGAAGAGAACTGTGTACCGGCAATCAAAGATCTCGGGTGACTTTGACGAATACTGGAGGCTATCCAGGAGAGTGAAGTCCATCATAAGGGCAGCTAAGCAGTCTGAGGAACTGCGAGTGGCGAAACTTTGTAAAGAGAATCCCAAGGAGTTCTTTGGATATGTAAACAGCCGTAAACCAATGCGTCGAACGATTGGCCCTTTGAGTAATGAGGAGGGGACATTAAAGTACTCAGCTGCAGAAAATGCTAACCTTCTCAACGACTACTTCGCTTCAGTGTTTACTGAAAAGTGTAGTATCATCCCCCAGCCCAACGGATTCCTACTCGAGGGAAAAGCTGGAGGATATGGACTTCACCGAAAGAGAAATAGAAAAGAAGATCAGTGACCTAATGACGAATATGTCACCTGGCCCGAATATGTTTCTACCTAAAGGGTTGAAAGAAGTGTGCGATCAAGTGTCACGACACCTGAGCGCAATCTTCAATATGTCAATCCGGACGGGATGCGTTCCTAGAGACTGGCATGAAGCGGAGGTGACTCCTATCTTTAAGAAAGGAGACCGTAGCCAACCGTCGAACTACCGACCTATCAGTCTGACTTCGATAGTCGGTAAACTCATGGAAAGCATCATGGTGGACAAAATGACGCAGCATTTAGTCAAACCTGCTACTGAGGAGTTTTCAGCACGGCTGCGAAGGCAACGGTCATGCATGACGAACCTTGTGGAATTCTTCCCCTTCGTGTTCAGTGAGCACGATCGGGACAATCGGTGGATGTGGTGTACTTACACACCACCGCCTTCTCCGGAAAGGGCGAGCGCTGGGCATAGATGGAAAAGTAGCAGGCTGGATAGATAACTGGCTAAGTGGCAGACGGCAACGGGTGGTGCTGAATGGACAGGCGGATTTTTAGTGGGTGCCCGTTACTAGCGGGGTGCCTTAAGGTTCTGTCCTGGGACCACTACTATTCATCATCTACGTCAACGACATGGACGGTGACATGGTTGCCAAGTTTTTTAAATTTGCGGACGATACCAAGCTTGGTATGAACGTTGCAAAGGATGGAAATACTGTCCGCCTGCAAGATGATCTTCAGGAGATTGGGGAGTGGTCTGATACGTGGTTAATGCCTTTCGGCGTAAACAAATGCAAAGTGATGCATATCGGCCACCGAAATTCTCAATCACCCTATATCCTTAAGGGCACTACTCATTAATCCACCGACACTGAGAAGTACTTGGGTGTAACTATCACCAGTGCCCTTAAGTTCTCGAAACGGTGTATTGAGGTGGAGAAGAAAGCCCAAAGGATGTTAGGGTATATAAAGCGACAGTTTGGATATCGGAACAAGGAGATAGTACTGTGTCTGTACAACTTCCTCGTCCGACCGTACCTGGAGTATGCCGTACAATTTTGGAGTCCTTCGTTTCGAAAGGACATCGTGAGATTGGAACGCGTCCAAGCCAGGGCAACCAAACTGATTCCCTTTATCAGGCATATGAATTATAATGATAGACTAAGGGAATTAGATCTGTTCTCGCTATAAACCCGTAGACTGCGTGGTCAGCTCATCGAAGTTTTCAAAATACTTCGAGGCTTCGACAGACTGGACTACGGGGATATTTGCAGCTCAGCGAGGTGAGAACAAGAAATCACGGCTACAAACTTGAACTGAAGAGAGAAACACTGTGATCTGTGTGTAAAATTCTTCACATACAGTATCTGTGTTAGTTGGAACGCACTTCCGACAGAAGTTGTCAACAGTGAATCTGTTGTCCAGTTCAAGTCAAGACTAGATAAAGTCTTGCGAAATCACCGTTAAGATCCTCGCGAATGATCTTCGAGGTTGCCAACGGACACCTTCGAGGATAGTGCCAAAAATACCCTCCTTGTATGGACCGTAAGGTCTTCTAGGGTACTTATTTTGCTTGTATCTCTCTCTCTCTCTCTCTCTTTCGTCTTTCAGGAGATCAATTTGTGATGAGATTTCAAGGACGTTTCAATTTATTCCCATAAGGAGGTAATGGATTTGGTTGGTTGCCTAACCTATATTCGCATTGGGGCGAGGACCTTTATATGTACGTGTGTTTCTGTGCGTTTAAAATAAAACGTAAAACAATAATGGCTTAACCAGAGAGATCTTGCAAAGGGGTCACAGAGAGAGGGAGAGTGAGAGGCGCATAGTGCGCGTGCGTGGCTCAAATGTTGGTTATTTGCCCTCAAAATTCTACTTAATGTTTTAAGAACGACCATCTGACGACTAGCTATTAAAGGCATGCTTCTTTGTTTATGCTTAAGAATGCCCCTTCCCCTCCTTACATTTTTCCACTTCACTTCACCTCTTCACCAATTGATTTATAAGTAGCTTAGTCTAGCAATAAATTTAATCAAATTTTCATTCCCTCTATTTCACCACTTGCGTCTCCCCTAATCTACTCTAGCTATGTAGTTTCTATATATTTTTATCCCCTTTACTTTACCACTTTCTTTACGAACCTCTTATTAAAATTCCCACGGAAATGCTCAGCTGATTTTCGCTTTTCTTAAGAAAACCTCCCATAACATTTGCTCTATCAATTGTTTTCTTGTTATCTCTTCCCTTCTTCGTTTCACATTGAACTCGGGTGGAGGTAATTTGGACATTGTATTACTAGGTATTCGATAGTTAGCCTGGTGTTATATACAATATTGCATTGTGATAGTGGAGAGTTAGAAAAACGGTAACTTTACGTTAACTATGTATGTCACAGACGCAGCCTTACCAAAACTAACTTTTTTCTCTCTTTTTGTCATTTATAATTTTTAATGGCTACATGCGTTCGTTGGTTCGCCCTCTATTGTTGAAATGGGAACGTATGGTATTCGCGTAGATTTTGAAGTAGTCTTAGAATTAGGTTGGCTTCGAAGGTCAATAATTGGAGCTTGATGCCGATTTTGCTTCCTTATATGCTTTTTCGTTGCCTGGGCAACAACAAAATTAAAATGGGAGAATTTGCTCAGGTGATTTAATATGATAGAGGCCATTGGATGGTCTAAGCGGCAGCATTTTAGTATTAAAACTGCAATTTCTTTTTAATTATGAGAGCTAATTTTGGCCACTGTTTACTTGGGCAAAATTAAAATAAAAACAAATAACAATATGTCAAAAGGACAATGACTAAGACACGGCTAAAAAAAAAGCAACAAGAAGGAAGCGCGCTTTGGCGTCGGGGGTTGGCCCGCCTCCCGCTTGCGGAGGGACTGCTACCTACAAAAAACTGTCGAATAAGTGGAGGACCAGTTCTAGGGACAAGCGGTAGCGGCCGCGCTCGTCCCAGGGACATTCAACAAGAATGTGCCCAACAGTCTTGGGGTAAAACGCAGTCGTCACAATAAGGGGCAAGCGAGCGCTCCATTAAATAGCGGTTCATCTCGCGACTGTGTCAAATACGGAGACAACATAAAGCAACCTAAAGCCGTCGCGCAATTGTCTTTGTGTGCCCCGTAAGGGGCGCGGTGATTTGCCATCCTGGCTGCTGTGCTGACGGGACTCAGCACCCCGTCCGGCCCCAGCTTAGCCTCTCTTCCTTCCTTCAAAACAATTGTTTCCTCTCTTTTCACACAACCTCTCACACAACTTTCTCTGGTCAGCCTCTAATTTCACAGGGTAGATGCTGACCTTCTCAAGCCAACCGTCCCGGATCGGGGCTGAGAAGGGAGGGGACAATGTTCCCTAACCCCTGAGCTCCAGTCTGGGGTGGTCGGTTTTTAATAACCTGCTTCATCCCCACCCATACCTTCCTCAAATCCCTTTTCCTCTCCTCTTCACATTCTATCCATTTTTACGCCGTGTCTAAGGTGGAGCCGCCATGCCGATGGACTGCCAGGCCACCAGGCGGGAGAAGTGGTCCGAAATAGCGGCGCCTGGCTCTGTCAGGCCTGTAAGCACCTCTTGTAGTGCGGGCAACTGCAAGAGGTGATGAGCTATTGCGTCCCGTATAAAAAAGAGGGTCACCATGCCCATATATGAAAAAAAACCCTAAAAAAACCCAACCCCCAACTTCCCCTGAAACAGCGACGGAACCGCCCTTGGGCAGCTCCAGCAAAAAAATGGAGTTCCCCCCCCCTGTGCTTGCGCAGGGGACCCTACATATCTCTTCAACCGGAGAGGAGGCTTACTCCTCTCCTACGCCTACAGGTGAAGGGGACTCCCCCTCACCACCTTCTCTGGAGGTGCTTTCGGGAACCTCCCTGTTACCAGCGACAGTCCCCTCTGTTCTTTCCAAGGGGACTGCAGAGAAAGCCAGCAGGCAGCCCTTAGCCAGCCGCTCCACATCGAAGCGGCTTGGTAGGGCAAACCCCCTTAAGGGGGAGAGGGAAACCAGGCCCCTTCGGTCGCTTCCCTCAAAAGACCTGCTGAAAAGAATATTATACCTTGCCGGGGTCAAGGCCTGTGCCTCCCCACAAAAGACTCATGATGCTGCTAAGGCGACCTGCGATGTCCTGGGAGGGAATGGCCAACTGGAGGCCCCTCCTGTGATAGACATGGTTTTTAATGAAAACCAGCCTCAGACGGTAGGGCCTTCCATGGGGGAAAATCCGGGCTCGGCACCAAGCACCGAACCCGACTCCGCCCCTATGCAAGGTCCTCCTCAAACGGCTGGGGATTCTCAGGCAGTACAAGGAGGGGAGGGATCTCCTCCAGATGATGCCCCTACGACCACCAGGACCTTCTCCATTTCGGAGAAAGACCTGGCTGAGGCCGTACATCTGGCCTGGGGGCTTCTACCGGCGGAGGTGAGAAGCGGGTTCATTCCCGGCCCTCCTCTCCTAAAAAGAAGACAAGAGAGACTAAAAAGACTCGGGGCTCCTCTCCATCCGCGGAACTGTGGGGACGGATGGGTATGCTGCCACTCTGGCAAGCGACCAAGCCAAGATCGGCACATCCTGCCCCTCTGCTCTTCCGGTTGCGGAGCCCGTGACAAAGACCAAAAGTGCACAGGGCGGAGCCTCTGGCCCATCCAGGCCAACGAGCACGGTTGTTTCCGCGCCCATTCGGAGCCCTTCTGCGGGCTCTACCCAACCCGGGCGATCCCCTGGTAAAGCTGGCGGCAAAAAGGGTTCATACCCAGCCCCGGCTAAAACCAGGGCTCCCCCCTCTTCCCCCAGCGTGACTGTTTCCAGTAAGGCAAAACGGCCACGCGCCTCCACCGAGTCGTTAGACTCACAGGAGGCAACACCCCTGAAGATGGTCGCTAGGCCATCTTCCGGGGTTCCTAAAGCTGTCCCCCGAAAGGAGGACAGCAACAAAGGAGCTTCGGCTCCTTTCGCCCGCGCCCCGAGGTGTGGCGAATGGCTCGGAGACGGTGGTTCCTCGAAAAGAGGGCCTCTCCGCCTCCGAAGCCGCAATGCTCGCATAAGGTTTCGAGGCGGAGGGAGGAAAAAACTCGCATGGCAAGCCCAACCTCCCCCAATAAGTCTTCGAAGGCGACAGTGCTGTCAGCGCTTTGTCCGGCCAACAGCATCCGGGGTTCTGCCCCCGGGAAGCGTACGGCCATTCCCGTGAGGGTCTTCAATTCGAGGAGGGCCCATGCGTCTCCTCCGAGCTAGGCCTGGAGGGCATATTCCTTCAATGGAATTGCCGTGGACTCCAGGCCAACTGGGAGGAGCTGCGGAGGCTCGTCTCATCCCGTTCTCCGTTAGCTATCTTTTTGCAGGAGACCATGCTAGGCGCGTGCCCCCTGCCTGCCCTCCCGGGGTACAAGGGTCTTGCGACCCCACCACGCGGGATGGCCGGGCTAGGGGAATGCGCGGTTTACACCCGGCATGATGTTTCCGTTCTTGCTTTCTCTTTAGATACCTCCTTTCAGGCAGTGGCTGTGCAGCTGCACCTGGATAGGAGGTATACTATCATTTCTGCGTACATTCCAAAGGCAGCTGACTTCGACGCAGGGGACTTCCGCCGCGTCGTGGCACGGTTGCCGAGGCCCTATCTCTTGCTTGGAGATCTGAACGGCAGGCATCCTCTCTGGGAAGATTACTCCATAAATCCCAGGGGACAAGTCCTTGCCGATCTAATCGAAGAGCTTGAGATGGGTTGCCTAAACGTGGATGAGTTTACGCATCACTGTCCGAGAACCGCTTCATTTTCTTGCCTTGACCTATCTTTGTGCTCTTCGGATGCACAGCCTCCATGGTAGTGATCACTTTCCCATTCAAATACCATTTTCGGGGCAACTGCCGCCTGAGAGACCACCTCAGTGGTGCTTGGCGCGGGCGCGGTGGCCTGCATTTCAGGAAATGACACTGCTCTATCTCAGTCGAGGAGTTTAGGTCGGTAGATGAGGCCGTTGAGTTCTTCTGCGGCAACCTCATCGCTGTAGGCCTGACTACTATTCCTAGGACGTCTGGCCGTTTTGCGCTCCGACCACTCCCATGGTAGTCGGCCGAGTGTGAGACGGTCCTCAAACAGAAGCGTTATGTCTACATGCGCTATAAGCGCCGCCCGAACGATTTCACTGTCTCTGAATTTCGTCGGGCTAGGGCCAGGTTCCGGTATATTTCGAAGCACGCCCGCTGCTCTTCTTGGCGGGCATACGTGTCTTCACTTAACGGGAAGACCCCTTTAGCTGAGGCGTGGAAGCGAGTCGAAAGGATTCGCGGCAAGTTCTCGCAGGACTCCCCTCCCGTTCTCCAGGAGAATGGGACCGCAATCTCGGACCCCGCGTTCGTGGCGGAATCCATAGCGACCGCTTTTTCCGCATTCTCTAGCCATGATGCTGCTCCGCCAGCATTCAATGCACGTCGTGATGTCGTGGAAGGCCGCCGGCTGGACTTTACCTCCAGAGGCGGAGAACCCTTCAACGACAAGTTTACTGTGAGTGAATGCGTTCCGCTCTCACTTCGTGCGCAGACACCGTCCATGGTCCGGACGATGTCCCGTACGCCATGCTTCGACACCTGGGTGAGCGAGGCATGGTTTTTCTGTTAGATTTGTTCAACAGGATCTGGGTAGAGGGTCTTCTCCCAGATTCTTGCGAATCGCTACTGTGCTCGCCTTTCGCAAACCGGGGAGAGATCACTCTCCTCCGACCGGTTTCCGCCCAATCTCTCTAACCTCTTGCGTGTGCAAGTTGATGGAGAAATTGGTAAATGTTAGATTAGCCTTTTTCCTGGACAGCGGAGGCCATCTGTCTTCTGCACAGTGCGGCTTTCGCAAGTTCCACTCCACGTCAGATGCTCTACTCCGACTGGAAGATGCCGTCTGCGAGGCTTTCCTTCGTAGACAGCACTACGCCACGGTCTTTTTCGATCTGGAGAAGGCCTATGATACCGCATGGCGATACGGTATCATGGAGACTCTCCACGCGATGGGGGCGAGGGGACGCCTCCCAATGTTTATATCTGAATTTTTGCGAGATCGTCGATTCCGGTACGGGTGGGGGGAGCCCTCTCTGGCCTAAAAGAGCAGGAAGTGGGTGTCCCACAGGGAAGTGTCCTCAGTGTCACACTCTTTGCCCTGAGCATCAACGGCATCACCTCTGTGCCGCCGGAAGATGTTCTCGCTAAGCTCTACGTGGACGACCTTTGGATCTCTTTTGGCGCGGCCCAGATGCCAACACTGCAGCGTCGACTCCACCAGGCATTGAACCGCGTCTCTCGCTATGCCGAAGCGCACAGGTTTTGGTTTTCTTTGGCCAAGACTAAGGTGGTGCACTTCTGCCGCCATCCACGGCTTTACCCCGATCCAGATTTTTTACTTAATGGGGTGCGCCTGGATGTGGTGGAATCGCACCGTTTCCTTGGTCTTGTATTCGGCCTTAGGGTCTCCTGTACCCGTGCCATGGACATTCTTCGCTCCGTGACGTTCAGTTTTTGGGACGCTGATAGGGCTACTCCCCTACTTTTTATCGATCCTTTGTTCGTTCGAATCTTGACTACAGATGCGAGTTTTCTGCATCCGCAGCCGAGCTTTATTGAGGAAGTTGGTTTCGATCCAGCACACCGGCCTTCGCCTTGCGACCGGTGCCTTCCGCCCTTTTCCCATTGAGAGCCTGTTGGTCGATGCTGGGGAGATGCCACTTGCTCTGCGCCACGTGCAGTGCATCACCCGCCTGTACGCGCGAGCCCGGCGCCTCCCTCAGTCGCCAACAGCTCTCACTGCTTCCGCAGCTGATCTTGATGGTGCCTATGCCGCCGAGAGACGCCAGTTATACCCTAAGCCCTTTTCGTTTAAGGGGCAAGGAAACTCCTTCGAGAGCTAGATATAGCTCTCGGGCCGGTGGCGCCCCTTGTTCTGCCCAGGACGCCACCCTGGAGGGTACCACATTTGGCTATTTGTCGCCATGCCTCTGCTCCCAAAGCTTTTACGGCGCTGGGAGTATTGTGTTCGACCTTTTTGGAGCACACATCGTGTCACGCTGGTACCGTGCCAGTGTATACGGACGGCTCCAAGTCCCAAGAGGGGGTCGGCTTCCACGCCGTATCCCATCTGTTTGAAGTCAGCGGGGCTCTACCAGGCGCTGCGTCTGTCTTCATGGCCGAGCTGGTGGCAATACACCACTCGGTACGGGAGATTACGCGACGTGCCCGGTTCGGAGACCGGATTGTAATCTATAGCGACTCACAAAGCGCCCTGAGTGCTCTCTGGGCATTGGAATCTCCGCATCCCCTGGTTCGCGATTTCCGTGACGCCACGGCTGTGGCAAGCCAGGCAGATGTCGAGATTATCTTCTGCTGGGTTCCTGGACATGTAGGAATTGCGGGGAATGAGCGCGCCGATGAGGGCGCCAAAGATTCCGCCAGGACTCTGTGACCGGACCAGTGTTTGGCTCTTCCTCACACCGACTACATGGCAGGAATACGGGCAGCTCTTCGGACTGCTTGGCAAAGAAGATGGGAGACGGTCGAAGGTAACCTAAAGTTGCGTGCCATTACGCCGCGACTGTTCTCATGGACCTATCCCCCAATGCCGCGACGGCTGCAGGTCGCTTTCTGTCGTCTACGAATCGGACACAGTGGTGTGACGCATCGCTATTTGATTGAGCGCTCGCCTGCGCCCTATTGCGACGACTGCGTTGTCCCCCAGACTGTTCGGCACATTCTGTCGAATGTCACAGTCTGGGTGATCTTCGCGCACGTTACCTGTCTCGGTGCTGGGATGGGCAGGGTCGCTACCGCCTGTCCTTTGTACTCGGGACGAGTGCGTGCACATTGACTGGTGGACTTGTTGACTTTTGGGGGGAGGCCGTCCTTCTCCCTTTCATTTAACCAGGTTTAATTGTTGTTTTTGTTATTGTTTTGTTATTGTTATTTCTTTTTATTGTTGTTTCCTGTTCAAATTTTTTAAAGTAGGCTAGAACTGGGCTGTTTGTTTACGGCGACTTATGCCCAAGTGGGCAGTCGCCAGATAGCCCCTAAAAAAAAAAAAATTACACCACGCCATGGCACGGGTGCCGAGGCCCTTTATCTTGCTTGGAGATCTAAACGGTAGACAACCCCCATCTGGGATGACTACTCGATTAATCCCAGGGGTCAAGTCGTTGCTGACCTGATCGACGAGCTGGAGATAAGTACTAAATGTGGATGAGTTTACGCATCACTGTCCAAGAACTGCTTCATTTTCCTGTCTATATCTATCTTTGTGCTCTGCGGATGCACAGCCTGATTTTGGGTGTGGGTGGTCGATGACCTCCATGGTAGTGATCACTTTCCCATTCAAATAACATTTTATGGGCAGCTCCCGCCAGAGAGCCCGCCCTGGTTGTGCATGACGCGGGCACGATGGTTTGCATTTCAAGAAGTGACTGATTTCTTTATTCCAGTCGATTAGTTTTGGTCGGTTGATGAGGACGTTGGGTTCTTCTCCGGCAACCTCTTTGCCGTAGGCATGACTACTATTTCTAGAACGGCTGACCGTTCTGAACGCCGACCACCCCCGTGGCGGTCAGCTGAGTGTGAGACGGGCCTCAAACAGAAGTGTTATGCCTACATGCGCTATAAGCGCTGCCCGAACGAGTTCACTGACGTTGAATTTCGTTTGGCTAGGGCTTGGTTCCGGTATGCATATTTCGAAGCACGCCGTATTCCCTCTGTTGGAAGTCAGCGGGGCTCTGCCAGGATCTGCATCTGTCTTCACGGCAATACACCACTCGGTACGGGAGATTATGCGACGTGCCCGGTTGGGAGACCGGATTGTGATCGATAGTGACTCACAAAGCGCCCTGAGTGCTCTCGGGGCATTGGAATCTCCGCATCCCCTGGTTCGCGATAACCGTAACGCCACAGTTTTGGCGAGCTGGGCGGATGTCGAGATTATCTTCTGCTGGGTTCCTGGACATGTAGGAATTGCGGGTATGAGCGCGCCAAAGAGTCCGCGAGAACTGGGCCACCTGTCCAGCCTTTCGCTCTCCTCACACCGATTACATGGCAGGACTATGGGCAGCTCTTCGGGTTGCTTGGCAAAAAAGATGGGAAAAGGTCGAGGAGAACTTAAAGTTTCGTGCCATTGCACCGCGACTGTTCCCATAGACCTACCCCCAATGACTGCGACGGCTTCAGGGTGCATTCTGCCGTCTCTGAATTTGGCAGACTCGAGGGACGCGCCGCTATTTGATGGAACGCTCGCCTGCGCCATACTATGAACAGACTGTTTGGCACATTCTTGTTGATTTTCCCTGGCAATGTGATATCCTCGAATGTTACCTGCCCCGGTACTGGAACGAGCGGGGTCGCTGCCGCTTGTCCTTTTACTCGACACTAGTTCGTGCACACAGACGTTTTCGAGGAGGCTGGCCTCCTCCAATTTATTTGACATTTTTTTGTTTTTTAATGTAGGTCGCATGCCCCTGCGCCGGGTGGAGGCGGGCCTTTCCCCAACGCCGGAGCATGCTTCCTTCTTTCGTTTTTCTGGATGTTTTTATTTTTTTTTAGCCTTTGTTCTTTTTTATAAGTTGCTATTCTCTAGTTGCATATTGTTATTTTTCTTTTAAATTATCCTAGTAGTAGGCTGTGTTGTGTACGGCTTTTTATAAAAAAATACCCCTCGAAGGCTACCGAGTTGCACTTGTGCAACCACCCCAGCATTAATCTAAGGCAGCACATCTGTTAGCTGTGCCATCTATAACCAGTGGGACGTCCCAACACTACCACTCAACATAAACCCGCCTCTAGAAGTGATTGCCGTAACCCAGCATATCAAGAAACTTTGTATACAATCGCAAATATGTACCTCCAACCCACACGACCCCTCCCAACAGCCCACTTACATGACTTCATTCGACAACTACCTACCTCCTTTATACTAATGGGCGACTTTAATAGCTACCATCCCGATTGGAGCGACAACATCTGTAACTCGAGAGGAAATGGCATTACGCCTTTTAAAACATTAGCTCATAACTTAGGCCTGCGTGGACTATTGCCTCAATTTATTCAAAACTTCTTAACCAATCGCACCTTTTCTGTAAGATTGGGAAGCGCCAAATCCAACTCATTCCCACAGGGAGAAGGCGTACCATAGGGTAGCGTCTTGAGCATGCCCCTGTTTACTGTAAGGACCACGGAATCTTAGAAAGCCTCCACCAAGAGATTGCAACTAATCTCTACGTAGATGGCTTCTCTATCTCCTTGGCAGGTTCCTAACTGGTACCGATAGAGCGTTGCCTCTAACTCGCCATCAACAACATCACAAGATGGCCATCTTCACACGGCTACCATTTCTCGAACTAAAAGACGAAAGTGCTCCACTTTTGAAGCCGTGGAGGTTTTATTAGGGAACCTAATCTATACTTATACCAACAGTAGATTGCAGTCGTCGAGAGTTAAAAGTTCCTGAGATCGATATTCGATAGGAGGCTGACATGGGAATCCCACATTAGAAATTTTAAAAACTCCTGCACAAAGGCGATGAACATCCTACGCACAGTCTCCCAACACAACTGGGGAGCCGAACAAAAAACACTTCTTCTCTACCGCTCCCTACTTCGCCCCAAATTGGACTGTGGATGCGAAATCTATTCCTCTGCATCCGAGAGACGCCTTGCCCTTATCAACACTGTGGCCAATGAAAGTCTTCGCATTGCTTTTACGGCCTTTCGACCCTCACGAATACCGAGCCTACAATGCGACACTGGAGATATACCATCGGACCTCGTAGGGCGGAACTCACCCTACGACTCTTCGCCCGCATCCAGCAACTTACAACATAACCCACCAAGACCACTGGCTTAAACGGCCAAATAGATACTTTCTTCGTGGTGCACCCATCCATCCCACGATCCTTCGGAGGATCTAGACTACGACTACAGATGGAGAAAATCGGGGTAAGAATGAACTTCATCTATCCATTGGCCTTTCCAGACATACCATTCTTGAAATCAACTATAAATATATGTCATGGCAACACATTGGAGCGTTCAACAACTCTCGCCCTGAAAAAAATTCAATTACTTACCCATGTTGCAACACATCTGAGAATGCACATATATACCGATGGATCGAAAGTCCAAGATGGAACAGGATCCTCGGCGATATCGGACAATTACACTCGCTCTAAAACACTACCCAATGTAGCATCAATCCCCACCGCGGAGTGTTATGCACTACAACATGCAGTGTAATGGGCATAAAACAACCATCGTTCATAGAAATATACGATCTTCACTGACTCCTTGAGCAGTCTCATATCATTAGATCGAATGACGGATATAAATCCAATTCTGCTAGGAATAAAAAGTTATGTATATAGAGCAGCTTGCGATGGAAAAAAAATCTTTTTGCTGGGTTCCAGTACACGTGAGGGTCACTGGTAATGAGTAGGCAGATAGAGCGGCAAAGACCGCCACCCTAAGGCCAATCAGACCCACCGATATTCCAATACTCTCCCTATTAAGGAGCAAGGTGATTTGCTTTCCTGGCCACCGTGCTGACGGGACTTAGCGCCCCGCCCGGCCCCAGCTTAGCCTCTTCTTCTTTCTGACACCCTGTCTTCTTACCTTGCTTCTTCACTTTCTATACAACCGAGGCTGAGAGGGGAGGGAAAGCTTTCCCTCAACCACTGAGCTACGGGATGGGGTGGTTGGTTTTTAGCAACCTGTTTCATCCCCACCCACACTTTCCTCACACCCCCCTTCATTCTCCCTTCTATCTCTATAAATTTTTACGCTGGGCCCATTGCCCAAAATTGAGCCACCATGTTTATGGGCTGCCAAGTTACTAGGCTGGAGGAGTAGCCTCAAATTGCGGCAGCCGGTTCTGACGGCTCCGTGTTCACCCCTCACAGAGTGGGCTACTGTGTTGGGTGATTATTGTTTGCATCCCGTGCTATAAAAGGGGCCACCATTCCCAATGATAATTTAGAAAAAATAATAATAATACTTCCTCAGGCAGCTCCACGGGCAAAATAGAGGTTTCCCTCCCCCTCTGTACTTGCACAGGTGACCCTCCAAAATTTACTCCTCTCCTTTGCATACGGGTGCAGGGGAGTCCCCCTAACCCCCTTCTCTGGATCGCCCTTGGGCGACTCGCTTCTTCTAGTGGTAGTCCCCCCTTTACGTTCCAAGGGGACTGCTCCCGGTGAAAGCGGCGCGATAGGTCTAACCCACTTAGGGGGGCGAGGGAAGGCAGGGCCCGTTGAACCATGCTTTCCAAAGACCTGCGGGCGTGCATAATGAGCTTAGAGGGGGGTCACCGTACGTGCCCCCCTCTCTTCCCCAAAGTATGCCGGTTCGTTAGCCAAAGAAAAGATGACCAAAGGTACCTCGAGTGGGACCTGTGGTGTCTCGGGGGAGGGGGGGGGCACATGGAGGCCCCGTTTAGATGGACATGGTCCCTGAGGTCACATGTTCCTCCACCGGGGGAAGGCGGTCCAACCCCCAACGCTGGAACCCGCTTCCTTGTTGCTTTTTTGCTTTTTCTTTTTTGTCGGTTTTTGTTTAGTCTTTGTTTTCTTTATCGTTGTTATTTATTTATATATCGTTATTTTATTTTTTTAATATAGCCTATTAGTAGGCTCTAGGTGAGTACGGCGACATATGCCCCAAGTAGGCAGTTGCTAGATGTGCTCCTAAATTAAAAACAAATGACAAAAAAAATAATTTAATTGACTAGCCAAAGTCGCAATTTCCTTTAAACAATTTTTTTCCAAAGAAAAACAATTAAATATGTTTGGAAATGTCCTTTCTTCTTCCCTTTTTATAATCTATATTATGACCTTGTCTAACTCGAATGTAGGAAGCATTAAACCTTGAGATTTCTTAGGATTACTGTTCCTTTTTCCTTTGAGGATCGGAAATAAACTCTAGAACTTTGCCTTCGCCTGCCTGAATGAGAGGACCTGTTGGCAAAGCCCATCAACGCTCGACCCGTGGAGCGAGTCTGTGTAAATGATCACATTCTGGAATTTTCTGATCCTATGGAGAATTATCCACTTTTCATGTTTCCCATTTTGTCTTTTTCTCCAAATATGGTGACAATAGAAGGCAATAGTGGGACTGCGCATGAGGATCCGCCTCGAAGTACGGCATCGCCTTCTCTAGGTTTCGGGGGAGGACGAGATAACAAGAGACACCCTTTCGACCGGTGGAGGGGTTCTGACTCATCATCCGCATACGGCAAAGGTGCTTGCCTTTCGCTACCTTTGGATTCGCTGTCGGACAGCTCCCCCTCTGAAAAAAGAACTTGCCCTCCCCCACCCCGTTCTTTCTCAGGGGCCATTCCAACCCTCTTCTACCGGAGAGGAGGCTTACTGCTCTCAAAGGGCTACGAGTGCGGGGCTTTCGCCTTCACCCCCTTCTGTAGAATCGCCCATGGACGACTCCATCTTTCGACCAAGGACAGTCCCATCCGTTTCTATCACAGGGGACTGCCAAGAGTGTAGGCAGGCCGCCCAAAATCGACCCCTCACATTCAGAGTTACGCGATAGGGCAAACGCTTTAGGGAGGCAAGGGAAGGTAGGGCCCATCGGGTCGTGCCCCCTGCAGTTTTGCAATCATGTATTTTCCCATTGGGGGGGAGGCGTGCTTGCCCTTCTCTCTTCCCCGATGAAGGTCGGTTCGCCGGCTAGAGTCTTGACTCTGACTGAAGGCAACTCGAATGATATCCATGATACTTTGGGGGACTAGCCACAAATAGGCCCAACCTGAGCTAGACCCCCGTAAGGGGCGCCGCGATTTACCGTCCAGGCCGCCGTGCTGACGGAACTCGGCGCCCCATCCGGCCCAAGCTTAACCTCTTCTTTCAGACAGCGTGCGTTTTTACCCTACTTCCTCACTCGCCCTACAACTTCTCTCACAACTTTCTCTGGTCGGCATCTAATTTCGCAGGGTAGACGCCAACCAGCTTACTCTCACTCAACTATCCCGGATCGGGGCTGAGGGGGCAATGCCCCTTTAATCCTGAGCTCCGATTTAGGTTGGTGGCTTTTAACAAAACGGCTCCATCCCCACCCACACCTTCCTCACATAGCCCTCTCTCTCTCTCTCTCTCTCTCTCTCCTTTCAATCTATATCGTTTTTACGCCCAGCCCAAGATGGAGCCGCCATGCCAAAGGGCTGCCTGGCTACTGGGTGGAAAGGTGTGGTCTTAAATGGGGCCAGCTAGTTCTGCCGGCCCCGTGTTCACCCCCTCGCAGAAATGGCTACTGCGGGGGTGATTAACGTTTGTTTCCCCTATAACTAATAGGGATCCCATGCCCGTTATGAGACTTTAAAAAATAAAATTCTCTCCCTTTCCCCTTTACTTTAGTTATCCGAGATGACTTTGGAGGAGACTACTTGACGAGTCTTAGTCGGAGGGCGTCGCACCGCCTTGACGAGGAAAGGAAAGGTGTAAATATCTTACTAGTTGGGGGGGTAGGGGTACCACAAGTAAACGCTTAGGGAAAAATCTCCAAGTAGGCGCTCAAAAGGGGAAGATTCTCATGTAGACGCTCGAGGGGAAAAACTCCTGTGGGTCTGAGATTGTGCGCTTCTTCTGGACGGGTCCTTCGAACCTGACGCCGTCGATCCAAATAAAATCCTAGCTGCGGGCTGGTATGGCACCGTGTTCTATCGCTCGAGGGTATGCGCCGTCAGTGGATGATTCCGCAGACATCTTAAAAGAGGCCGCCAAATACCTTCTTTATTTTCTGGGCTTGGCTCACTCAGGAGCAACGTAGCCAGCTAACCACTACGACCTGGGGATTTCTCCAAGGAGGCAGGGGGTGGGGTACGTTTTCGGGACTCTTCCCTGGGCGGATTCTGACGGAATACTTCCACATTTTGTGACAGGAAATATATAGGCGTTCGCCGGAACTCCTATATTTGCTAACGGAAGCAATTAAGCCCTCCCTCACCGCCTCAGCGTTTATAGCTCGGCGGCGGGGTTTTGATGTTCCAACTGAACCGAAGAAATTCTCGGCTAATCTCGCCGGAAGCTTGCCGACGGGCGTAGGGCATTGCACTTCCCGATAACTCGTTTCACACGACTCCTTTAAACAAAGTATTACTCGAACTCTCTTTCTTCGACAGTAAGGCAGTGGGTGTTTCTGAGATAAACATCGCGATGTTGAAAGCCTCTGGAGATATCGGTCTGCAGTTGGTCACGGACCTTATAAATGCTATCATATATGAATGTGCTGCACCAAAAGACTGGCTAAAGAGTGTGATTGTTAATGTGTATAATGGTAAAGGTAATGCGCTAAAAATGGGTAGCTACAGAGGCTTAAAGCTCCTCCATCATGTTATAAAAGTTATGGAGTGTGTTCTAGAAGAAATGATGAGGGAAAGGATAAACTTTGACGACATGCAGTTTGGATTCATGCTTGGAAAAGGAACCACGCATACTATATTTATAGTTAGACAGCTCCAAGAGAAGTACATCGCTTGGAAAAGAGCGTTGTATTACATTTTTGTTGACCTAGAAAAGGCTTTTGATAGGGTACCGAGAGATGTGGTGAGGTAGGCAATGAGAAAATTAGGGATCAAAGAGTGGTTGGTTAGGGTGGTCATGGCTATGTACGAAGGTTCGGCAACCCAGCTGAGGGTAAATGAAGAATTGAGTGGTGACTTCGAAGGTTGGTGTGCATCAGGGATCTATTTTAAGTACCTTGCTCTTTGTTATGGTCCTGGAAGTGCTGTCACGGAATTTTAGAACATGATTACCATTCAAGTTGTACGCTGACGACCTAGTGCTGCTTGCCGAGGATGAGAGGACGGCACTTGAGAAGTTCAGGCTATGTAGGGAAGGGGTGAATTCGTTGGGGCTGAGAGTGAATTTGGATAAAACAAAAATGATGATTTCAAGAGTGGGTAGTGGTAATGACATCATTGAGGCTATGTGGCCATGTGCAGTCTGTCACAGAGGGGTAAGAAATAACTATATCCAGTGTAATGGATGTGGCTTGTGGGTGCATAAATGAAGTAGTAGTATCGGATGTAGGCTGCAGAATGGTAGTTTCAGTACACTGTTTGTAGAGGACAGCAAGTGGAGGAGAGGAGACAGGAGAGGATTGTTGATGGTGTGTCGCTTGAATGCGTAGAGGAGTTCTGCTATCTGGGAGATGTGATCAGTGCAGGAGGAGGTGTTGGGACGAGTTCCGTGGCAAGGGTTAAAAGTAGATGGAAAAAGTTCAGAGAGATGCTTCCTCTCTTGAGGCCAAGTGGTTTTTCGCTCCAAGCAAAGGGACGTCTGTACACTGCGTACGTACGAAGTTCAATGTTGCATGGCAGCGAAATTTGGGCCGTGAAGGAAAAGGACATCCAGAGGTTCAAGCGTACTGAAATGGGAATGGTGAGATGGATGTGCGGAGCATCTGAATTTGATGCCTGCAGATGACAGAGTTGCGAACTGTGAACTAAGGGATAAATTAAGGATATAATGCACTAGTGTGGCACTGAGAAGAGGCAGACTTAGATGGTTTGGTCATGTGAAGAGGATGGAGGATAATATTTGGGTGAAGGTTGTTAGGAGTTTGGAGGTGTAACTGCTAGAGGGAGACCAAGGAAGACGTGGAATGAGGTTATACATAGGGACCTCAGAGATATGAGTTTGAATAGAGAAACAGCCAGAGATCGAGCAGCATGGAAAGCCGCCATTAGGTAAATAAGGCTGAATGGAAAGATGTATGGAACCTTCAAAAATTATGATGATGATGACTAATCTATCTTAATTTGTAAATCTCTATCGTTGGTGATAGATTGTTGCAAAGGGAAGCAATAGGGATTGAAAGTTAAGTCTAGCAATCGATAAGCTTTCCTCAGTTCCCAGAATTATTGAAACTTATGGCCCCATTATCGATGTAAAAACAATGATACATAAATGACTTTAGCTTTTGCAAAGGAGCAGGATCGAATTCGCCATCCAAAATAAGAACTTGATTAAAACCCAGCATTAATTAAGTAGGGCTACACCTAATTCCAGACGGAAGCTTATTTCGGTAGCCTACTATAGTAAAATCTCGTTTTACTTCGCAGCCGCTTCGGCAAGTGACCAGGCCAAGAATATGGAATTTCAGAGCACGCTGGCTTCAAACACTTTCTGGTTATTTGCGCCCACTGATGGCAGCATATTGGCCAAAGATAACATGATCCATCAAAGAAGAGCATTAACTACCTTGATAGGTAGAGAGCCAAAGGTGTCCCCTTTCTTGGACCGGAACCTCCTGGCGAATGCGTCGGATCCCCTCCGAGGTGGACATGATTAGTGCCCTTAGGACAGTTAATGGTTCTCAATTGAATATGAAGATGCATTCAACCATGAACTTCGTGAAAGGAGTGGTTTGTGCGAGGGAATTAATGGACGACTCCATATAAGATATCACCCTAGAGCTGGGCGACTATAGAGCCATCAAGGTCGAACGTGATGAGAAAACACAGAAAGGTCTCGAGACCTACCCCTACACTTTTAGTGACATTGACCTTGTCAAGCTCCCTGAGTGGGTGTGTTTCGGTTGGTATCGCTGCCGCATGAAGGCATTCATGCCCCTACCGCAGAGGGGTTACTACTTTCACCACTTTGTTTATACAATCCTTAGTGTAGACACGCAAAGTCGACTTTACCCCAAGTTTGTGTAAGTTGCTCCAAAGGCAGTAGATGATGAGTCCCTATCGTGTATACACAAGTGTGTCAATTGCGAAGAGCCGCAACCCGCTTCTTCGAGGCAATGTGGAGATAATTTCCTGGAGAAAGAAATCCTTGCCGGTCTCTCATTTCGCGAAGCTACCGACATGGTCCTGGCGCGCCCGGCGCTGCCTAGGATGTTTTATCCCTCATTTGAAAAAAAATCACTCTCTGCTCCTGGCCCCTCCATGCCTACGAGCATGGTCGCTACCGCGCCCGTTCAGAACCCTTCTTAGGGTTCTACTCACCATGGATGCTTGTTCCCATTCTCCTGGTAGAAGGGGCTGCACAAAAGCTTAACACCTAACCTCGGCTAAAACCAGGGCTTGTTCGCATTCCATCAGCTTGACTGTTTTTCGGAAGGCGAAATGACCACTCACCTCGCCGAGACGTTTTACTGGCAGGAGGCAACACCCCTTAAAGTGGTGTGAGGCACTCTTCCAGAGTTTCTAAAGCTACCCCCGAAAGAAGGACAGCCCCAAAGGAGCTCCGGCTCCTACGCGCACAGTCAAGGATTGACTGGGTGGCTTGCAGACGGTGGACCCTCTAGAGGAGGGATCTCCGCCTTTTTCCAAGCCGCCCTTCTCGCTGAATGTTTCGAGGTACATGAAAGAAAAGAGTCGCATAGTGAGCCCAACCTTTCCGGATAAGTCCTCGAAGGTGCAACCGCCTTCAGCGCCTGAAGTTCTGCCTCTGGGAAGCGTAAGGTCATTCACGTGGTGGTTTTCTCATGGAAGAGGAACCACGCCTCTGTTTCGAGCTAGGCCTGGAGGGCATATTCCTTCAATGTTTTTGCTGCAGACTCCGACCCAATTGGGACAAGTTGCAGATGCTCGTCTCCAACTTTTCCGCTATAGCTATCTTTTTGCAGACGACCATGCTAGGCGCTTTCCAACTGGGTATAAGGGTTTTGTGACCCCAGCATCACGATATGAGGGCCGATCAGAAGGATGCACCATTTACACCCTCCATTATGTCTCCGCTCTTCTCTTCTCTTTACTTCAAACTATCAAAGATACCCGGCGTTGTTAAGGCATAAAAACTATCTTGAACAAATTACATTCTCTGCTTGAGTTAAATTACGTAATTAAAAGTTGGCATGTAGAAAAATGTAAGGTTTATTTTAATTTTGAGTAATGAAGTAATATATCATGAAAGACTAATAGAGAATGATTTTGGCATTACAGTAGTGCAGCAGGGTGAGAGGACGGGTGGGTGAGCAAGCGGGCTGGCAGGCAAAGGTGAGTACGCGGGTGATAGCTACAGACTTTAAAGCGCGCCTCAAGTAGATATGTGTGAGTTTTAGCTCAATATCAAAATTACTAGAGTCTTGGGCATGCTGATAATGGGTATTATCCCGTTTTTTTAAACAGGGAAGTCGCACAATTGGCCCGGCAAACCTTAATTTTTCCACGGGCAATGTTGAATTTTTAAGTGCAACTCATAGCCGCGATTACTCGTCCCGAAAACCCTAAAAATGGTAAAAATTCTAACCTAACCTAACAACCAGGTGGGGCCACTTTTGCCGAATCTGAGTAGCCTATCTTACTCCCCTGTCCCACATTCATAAACCTCTAGAAAGGTAACCCCGTAAAAGGCGCGGCGATTTGCCATCCTAGCCGCCATGCTGACGGGATCCAGCGCTCCGTCTGGCCCCAGCTTAGCCTCTCTTTCCTCCTTCAGATAGCCCGATTTCTCCCCTACCTCGTCGCTTTTCATACAACCTCTCCCACAACTTTCTCTGGTCAGCCTCTAATTTCACAGGGTAGAATGCTGACCTTCTTCTCAAGCCAACCACCCCGGAAGGGGGCTGAGGGGGGAGGGGACATTGTTCCCTAACCCCTCAGCTCCGGTTCGGGATGGGTTTTTTTTAACAACCTGCTTCATCCCCACCCATACCTTCCTCACATCCCTTTTCCTCTCCTCTTCACATTCTATCTGTTTTACGCCGTGTCTAAGGTGGAGCCGCCATGCCGAAGGACTGCCAGGCCACCAGGCGGGAGGGGTGGTCCCAAATGGCGGCGCCTGGCTCTGCCGGGCCTGTAAGCACCTCTTGCAGTGCGGGCTACTGCAAGAGGTGATGAGCGATTGCGTCCCGTAAAACAAAGAGGGTCACCATGCCCAATGATGAAAAAAAAAACCATCTTCCCTTAATTCCCCCTAAAACAACGGAGCCGCCCTCGTGCAGCTCCACAGAAAAGATGGAGGTCCCCCCCCCCCTGTGCTTGCGCAGGGGACCCTCCATACATCTTTAACCGGAGAGGAGGCTTACTCCTCTCCTACGCCTACGGGTGTAGGGGACTCCCCCTCACCCCCTTCTCTGGAGGTGCTTTCGGGCACCTCCCTATCTCCAGCGGCAGTCCCTCCTTTGCTTTCTAAGGGGACTGCCAAGAAAGCCAGCAGGCAGCCCATTGCCGACCGCCCCTCGTACAAGCGGCTCGGTAGGGCAAACCCCCTTAGGGGGGAGAGGGAAGCCAGGCCCCTTCGGTCGCTTCCCTCAAAAGACCTGCTGGCAAAAATATTAAACCTTGCCGGGGTCAAGGCCTGTGCCTCCCCACTAAAGACTTATGACGCTGCCAAGGGGACCTGCGATGTCCTGGGAGGGGATGGCCAACTGGAGGCCCCTCCTGTGATAGACATGGTCCTTGAGGAAAACCAGCCTCAGAAGGTAGGGCCTTCCATGGGGGGGAATCCGGGCTCGGCGCCAAGCACCGAACCCGAATCCGCCCCTATGCAAGGTCCTCATCAAACGGCTGTATATTCTCTGGCAGTACAAGGAGGGGAGGTATCTCCTCCGGATGATGCCCCTTCGACCACCAGGACCTTCTCCATTTCGGAGAAGGACCTGGCTGAGGCCGGTCCATCTGGCCTGGGGGCTTCTACTGGCGGGGGTGAGAAGCGTGTTCATTCCCCGCCCTCCTCTCCAAAAAAGAAAAGGACCAAAAAGACGAAGAAGACTCGGGGCTCCTCTCAATCCGCGGGGGCTACGGGGACGGATGGGTCTGCTGCCACTTTGGCAAGCGACCAAGCCAAGATCGGCACATCCGGGCCCTCTGCTTCCCCGGGTACGGAGCTCCTGACGATGACAAAGACCAAAAGTGCACAGGGCGGAGCCTCGATGACATCGGGGCCCCTGATTCAGAGGTTACCTGGCGTTTTCGAGCCCGCTGGCTTCAAGCGCTTCCTTGTTATTCGCTCCACTGATGGCAGCATGTTGTCCAAGGGCAACATGATCCATCAGAGGAGAGGATTAGCTAGTGCAATTGGTAGAGAGCCGAAGGTAACCCGTTTCTCGGACGGGAGCCTTCTGGCGAATGCGGTGAATCCCGCCGAGGCGGCCAAGATAAGTGCTCTTCGGACACTTCATGGCACCCCGGTGAGTGTGACGCCGCACTCTACCATGAACTTTGTAAAAGGAGTAGTTTATGCGAGGAAACTCGTTGACTACTCCATAGAAGACATCACCCTAGAGCTGGCCGACCATGGGGCGGTCAAGGTCGAACGTGTGATGAGAAAACAGGGAGGGGCCTCGAGACCCACCCCTACACTCTTCGTCACGTTCGACTGTGACAAGCTCCCTGAGTCGGTGCGTGCCGGTTGGTACCGCTACCGCGTGAAGGCATTCGTGCCACTGCCGCGGCGGTGCTATTACTGTCACCGCTTCGGCCACACGAATCGATCATGTAGACGTGCAAAATCGGGGTCACCCGAAGTCTGTGTAAATTGCTCCAAGGTCGCACACGACAAGTCCAAATCGTGTGTGGCCAAGTGTGTCAATTGCGGAGAGCCGCACCCTGCTTCTTCGAAGCAATGTGGTGCATATCTCCTTGAGAAAGAAATCCTGGCCGTTCAGGCCCAGGATCGACTCTCATTCCGCGAGGCTAAGGACTTGGTCCTGGCGCGCCCGGCTCTGCCTGGGACGTCATATGCCTCAATAGTTAGAAAAGCACCCTCTGCTCCTGGCCCATCCAGGCGAACGAGCACGGTTGTTTCCGCGCCCATTCGGAGCCCTTCTGCGGGCTCTACCCAACCCGGGCGCTCCCCTGGTAGAGCTGGCAGCAAAAAGGGTTCACACCCAGCCCCGGCTAAAACCAGGGCTCCCCCCTCTTCCCCCAGCGTGACCGTTTCCCGTAAGGCAAAACGGCCACGCCCCTCCACAGAGTCGTTAGACTCACAGGAGGCAACACCCCTGAAGATGGTCGCTAGGCCATCTTCCGGGGTTCCTAAAGCTGTTCCCCGAAAGAAGGACAGCAACAAAGGAGGTTCGGCCCCTTCGCCCACGCCCCAAGGTGGAGCGAGTGGCTCGGAGACGGTGGTTCCTCGAAAAGAGGGCCCCCCGCCTCCCAAGCCGCAACGCCCGCCTAAGGTTTCGAGGCGGAGGGAGGAAAATACTCGCATGGCGAGCCCAACATCCCCCAATAAGTCCTCGAAGGCGACAGCGCCTTCAGCTCTTTGTCCGGCCAACAGCGCCCGGGGTTCTGCCCCCGGGAAGCGTACGGCCATTCCCATGAGGGTCTTGAATTCGAGGAGGGCCCCCGCGTCTCCTCCGAGCTAGGCCTGGAAGGCATATTCCTTCAATGGAATTGCCGTGGACTCCGGGCCAACTGGGAGGAGCTGCGGAGGCTC
Source organism: Ceratothoa steindachneri (assembly GCA_963969495.1). Classification (NCBI taxonomy): domain Eukaryota; kingdom Metazoa; phylum Arthropoda; class Malacostraca; order Isopoda; family Cymothoidae; genus Ceratothoa; species Ceratothoa steindachneri. The sequence continues at coordinate 9,219,299 of OZ018326.1, read as the reverse complement.
GTCTCGTCCCGTTCCCCGTTAGCTATTTTTTGCAGGAGACCATGCTAGGCGCGTGCCCGCTGCCTGCCCTCCCGGGGTATAAGGGTCTTGCGACCCTACCACCGCGGGATGGCCGGGCTGGGGGATGCGCGGTTTACACCCGGCATGATGTCTCCGTTCTTCCTTTCTCTTTAGATACCTCCTTTCAGGCAGTGGCTGTGCAGCTGCACCTGGATAGGAGGTATACTATCATTTCTGCGTACATTCCACCGTCAGCTGACTTCGACGCAGGGGACTTCCGCCGCGTCGTGGCACGGTTGCCGAGGCCCTATCTCTTGCTTGGAGATCTGAACGGCAGGCATCCTCTCTGGGGAGATTACTCCATAAATCCTAGGGGACAGGTCCTTGCCGATCTGATCGAAGAGCTTGAGATGGGTGTCCTAAACGTGGATGAGTTTACGCATAACTGTCCGAGAACCGCTTCATTTTCTTGCCTTGACCTATCTTTGTGCTCTTCGGATGCACAGCCTGATTTTGATTGGGGGGTGGTCGATGACCTCCATGGTAGTGATCACTTTCCCATTCAAATATCATTTTCAGGGCAACTGCCGCCTGAGAGACCACCTCGGTGGTGCTTGGCGCGGGCGCGGTGGCCTGCATTTCAGGAAATGACTGAATTCTCTATCTCAGTCGAGGAGTTTAGGTCGGTAGATGAGGCCGTTGAGTTCTTCTCCGGCAACCTCATCGCCGTGGGCCTGACTACTATTCCTAGGACGTCTGGCCATTTTGCACGCCGACCACTCCCATGGTGATCGGCCGAGTGTGAGACGGCCCTCAAACAGAAGCGTTATGCCTACTTGCGCTATAAGCGCCGCCCGAACGATTTCACTGTCGCTGAATTTCGTCGGGCTAGGGCTAGGTTCCGGTATATTTCGAAGCACGCCCGCCGCTCTTCTTGGCGGGCATACGTGTCTTCACTTAACGGGAAAGACCCCTTTAGCTGAGGTGTGGAAGCGAGTCAAAAGGATTCGGGGCAAGTTCTCGCAGGACCCCCCTCCCGTTCTCCAGGAGAATGGGACCGCAATCTCGGACCCCGCGTCCGTGGCGGAATCCTTAGCGACCGCTTTCTCCGCATTCTCTAGCCGTGATGCTGCTCCGCCAGCATTCAATGCACGTCGTGATGTCGCGGAAGGCCGCCGGCTGGACTTTACCTCCAGAGGCGGAGAACCCTTCAACGACAAGTTTACTGTGAGTGAGTTGCGTCTCGCTCTCGCTTCGTGCGCGGACACCGCCCATGGTCCGGACGATGTCCCGTACGCCATGCTTCGACACCTGGGTGAGCGAGGCATGGCCTTTCTGTTAGATCTGTTTAACAGGATCTGGGTGGAAGGTCTTCTCCCAGACTCCTGGCGAATCGCTACTGTGCTCGCCTTTCGCAAGCCGGGGAGAGATCACTCTACTCCGACCGTTTTCCGCCCAATCTCTCTAACCTCTTGCGTGTGCAAGTTGATGGAGAAATTGGTAAATGTTAGATTAGCCTATTTCCTGGACAGCGGGGGCCATCTGTCTTCTGCACAGTGCGGCTTCCGTAAGTTCCACTCCACGTCGGATGCTCTTCTCCGACTGGAAAATGCCCTCTGTGAGGCTTTCCTTCGTAGACAGCACTACGCCACGGTGTTTTTTGATCTGGAGAAGGCCTATGATACCGCATGGCGATACGGTATCATGGAGACTCTCCACACGATGGGGGCGAGGGGACGCCTCCCAATGTTTATATCTGAATTTTTGCGAGATCGTCGATTCCGCCTACGGGTGGGGGGAGCCCTCTGTGCCCCAAAGGAGCAGAAAGAGGGTGTCCCGCAGGGAAGTGTCCTCAGTGTCACACTCTTTGCCCTGAGCATCAACGGCATCACTTCGGTTCTGCCAGAAGATGTTCTCACTACGCTCTACGTGGACGACCTTTCGATCTCTTTTGGCGCGGCCCAGATGCCAACTCTGGAGCGTCGACTCCAACAGGCATTGAACCGCGTCTCTCGCTATGCCGAAGCGCACAGGTTTCGGTTTTCTTTGGCCAAGACTAAGGTGGTGCACTTCTGCCGCCATCCACGGCTTCACTCCGACCGAGATTTGTTTCTTAATGGGGTGCGGTCTTGTATTCGACCGACGCCTCACCTGGGAGGCTTATATTCGCAGCCTTAGGGTCTCTTGTACCCGCGCCATGGACATTCTCCGTTCCGTGACGTTCAGCGCTTGGGGCGCTGATAGGGCTACCGCCTTACTTTTTTATCGATCCTTTGTTCGCTCGAAGCTCGACTACGGATGCGAGCTTTATGCATCCGCAGCCGAGCGTTTATTGCGGAAGGTGGATTCAATCCACCACACCGGCCTTCGCCTTGCGACCGGTGCCTTCCGCACTTTCCCCATTGAGAGCCTGTTGGTCGATGCTGGGGAGATGCCACTCGCTCTGCGCCGCGTGCAGTGCATCACTCGCCTGTTCCCGCGAGCCCGGCGCCTCCCTCAGTCGCCAACAGCTCTCACTGCATCCGCAGCTGATCTCGATGGTGCATATGCCGCCGAGAGACGCCAGTCATACCCTAAGCCCTTTGGGTTTAGGGCCAGAAAACTCCTTCGAGAGGTAGATAAGCTCTCGGGCCGGTGGCGCCCCTGGTTCTGCCCAGGACGCCACCCTGGAGGGTACCACATTTGGCTATTTGTCGCCACGCCTCTGCTCCCAAAGCATGTACTGCGCCGGGAGTATTGCGTTCCACCTTTTTGGAGCACACATCGTGTCACGCTGGTACCGTGCCAGTGTATACGGATGGCTCCAAGTCCCAAGAGGGGGTCGGCTTCCACGCCGTATCCCCTCTGTTTGAAGTCAGCGGGGCTCTACCAGGCGCTGTGTCTGTCTTCACGGCCGAGCTGGTGGCAATACACCACTCGGTACGGGAGATTACGCGACGTGCCCGGTTCGGAGACCGGATTGTGATCTATAGCGACTCACAAAGCCGCCTTGAGTGCTCTCGGGGCATTGGAATCTCCGCATCCCCTGGTTCGCGAAATCCGTGACGCCACGGTTTTGGCGAGCCGGGCAGATGTCGAGATTATCTTCTGCTGGGTTCCTGGACATGTAGGAATTGCGGGGAATGAGCGCGCCGATGAGGGCGCCAAAGAGTCCGCGAGGACTCTGCGACCGGACCAGCGTTTCGCTCTTCCTCACACTGACTACATGGCAGGAATACGGGCAGCTCTTCGGACTGCTTGGCAAAGAAGATGGGAGACGGTCGAGGGGAACTTAAAGTTGCGTGCCATTGCGCCGCGACTGTTCCCATGGACCTATCCCCCAATGCTGCGGCGGCTTCAGGTTGCTTTCTGTCGTCTTCGAATCGGACACACTCGTGTGACGCATCGCTACTTGATGGAGCGCTCGCCTGCGCCCTATTGCAACGACTGTGTCGTCCCCCAGACTGTTCGGCACATTCTTGTCGAATGTCCCAGTCTAGGTGATCTTCCCGCACGATACCTGTCCCGGTACCGGGATGGGCGGGGTCGCTACCGCCTGTCCCTTGTACTCGGGACGAGTGCGTGCACCATGACTAGTGGACTTATTGACCTTTTGGGGGAGGCTGGCCTTCTCCCTTTCATATAACCCGGTTTGTTGTTGTTGTTGTTGTTGTTATTGTTTTTGTTATTGCTTCTTTATTGTTATTGTTATTTCTTTTTATTGTTTTTCTGTTTAATTTTTAAAGTAGCCTAGAACTAGGCTGTTTGTTTACGGCGACTAATGCCTAAGTCGGCAGTCGCCAGATAGCTCCTTAATTAAAAAAAAAAAAAATCTAGAAAGGTAAAAATACAGAGTGTAACCGAACTTTTTGTAATACCCGGTACCCTATAAAATGCCTTCGTCGTGTCCCTAATTTTATAATGTTGCATAGTGTTATCAATCTATTAAGTTTGTTGGTCATTTATCCTATTGCATCACTTCTCTCTCTTATTTCAGGATATTCTGCGTCTAAATCCGAAGGTCTCACAATATGCCACTCATCGCCCCTCGGTGCTAACATTGAAGGAGAAATTGCACTGGCGCCGGAATAAAGTTAAAAGTTCCGCTGTAAGTATTAATTGCCATATATATATATATATATATATATATATATATATATATATATATATATATATATATATATATATATATATATATATATATATATAATATGGTGTCAGTGTCGTTAGTAGTATCAAGTATTTTTTGCAGCCATTTAGCTGGGTGACTGATAAAGGCTGCGTCGGCAGCGTACTGTAGGTCGAATACAGTCCCAGTTCTGATTTTCGTGTTGGTTTGGAGTCGTCGCAGATTGATATGACTGCCATCCAAGCGGTATCGATAGGCGATGCCGTCCTCTAGTTGGAATCTATGCCGAAAAAGAAGTGTCACTGCTGCCATGTAGATGTTAAAAAGGATCGGTGCAAGGACACAGCCCTGTTTCACACCGACCTTGACCTCAAATGGCTCTAACTCTAGGCCACCTACAACTACACGGGTAGATATTCCCGTGTGAAATTTCTTTAGGATATTTAGGAATTTGGAGGGAAAACCATACTTGGCTAGAAGCATGCATAGAAAAGGCCGGTTTACAGTATCAAAGGCCTTGGTGAAATCAAGAAGGCAGCTTACAAATCTTGATGTTGTTCCCTGCACTATTATTGTCGAAGCCCGGCCACAAAGATCATAACTGTGGTGCTCCTCTCACTGCGGAAGCCTGATTGTGTTTATGGTAGCACTATCTCAGGCAAGAGAGAAAGAAGGAAGGTTAGCATGAGCTTAGCTAGGATTTTCCCAGCTACAGAGAGAAGAGAGTTCCCTCTGTAATTCCCGCAGATGGACTTGTCTGATTTTCTCTTGTAATTGGTGACGATGTTGGCATCCTTCCATTGTTGAGGGAGACGCTCAGCTTCCCATAGGTCGTAGATGAACAGGTGGAGTTGTCGATGCAGCAGGTATCCTCCGTACTTAAAGACCTCACCCAGGATTCCGTCAGGTCCTGCCACTTTATTATTTTTTCAGAATCTCGATAGCTCTTATGGTTTCGTCGAAGATTGGAGTGGAGTCCATTTAATTTATTGGAGGGAGGTGGGCGAGACAGCTGATTGCCTCAGGACTGTATTGACATGGTTTAAGAGCTCGCCTTGTGCTCAGGCCAGCGAGTCGAGATGCCCTTATGGTCCGTTATAAGTGATTGGCTGTCAGCATACCTCACAGGTACCATGCAGCCTCTAGGTTGGACCGTATATTGCTTTGAGAGCGTTATAGAAGCCATGGAGATCGTGATCATCAACGAGGCACTGGATTTCACATGTTTTGGAAAACCACCATTCATTTTCCATTTGCCTCAATCTTGTTTGGGTAGCAGAGCATTCGGCAAATCTGGCAAGCAATGCATGGGAAAATGAGTTTCTTATAGCAGCATCATGTGCTGCACTTTTTTTTGTAATAGCTGATGGATTTCAGGAGAGTTGTCGTCAAACCAATCTTGGTGGCATCTTTTTCGTGTGGCCCAAGGTGGCTGCAGCAGCCCCCAAAAAGGTGTTCGTCAAACTGTTCCATGCGTCTGTTGGTGAGTAGTTGTTTGTGAGATCAGGTTCAACTATGCGAGTTTGTGTAGCTGCGGCTAGAGCACTAGCAAGCTCCTGCCGCCGGTATTGGCGTTTTGGAGGGTCCCGGAGGGCATCACGGTTCATTTGTCTCCTTCCACCGCGTTTGAGGACAGGTGGTCGTATCTTAAGACGGAAAATGGAGCGGACTAGTCAGTGGTAAGTCAGACATTCTGCGCTGCGATGTGCCCTCGTGATGGTGACATCTTGTAGATCACTACTCTTGACAGTAACGTAATCGATCATGTGCCAGTTCTTAGATTTGGGATGCATCCAAATTGTCTTCAATTTGTTGGGGGGTTGAAAGTCGTATTTGTGATAGTAAGGTCGTGTTCAGTGCACAAGTTTAAAAGGTGGAAGCAATTGGAGTTGGAAGATCCCACCCCATGCGTGCCGATAATGCCACCCCAGATGGTATAGTTGAAGCGAAAGTAAGGGTTGTAATCACCAAGTAGGATGATTTTGTCTGATCTAGGAATGGTATGAAGTGTGTGATCAAGTATCTCATATAGCTCATTTTTCACGTCTTCGGCTGAGGGAAGCGTGGGAGCATAAGCATTAATGATGGTGGCGTACCTTTTGGAAGCCAGGGGACACAGAGACTCATGAAGCGTTTGCTGATGCCAACAGTGGACTCGGCTAAGTGGCGGAGGAGGGATGATTTTAGTGCGAACCCTACACCATGAAATCTGAGGGCCTCTTCTGGGAGGCCTTTCCAGAAAAAGGTATATCCCTCGCCGATCTCATTGAGGGAATCCTCGGATGCCAGTCGTGCCTCGCTGATGGCAGTGATATCAATGTCGTACCTGTGCAGAGGATCAACGGTGTGGTCGCTGGAGTCTGACAGGGTACGCATATTTCAGGTTGCTATCTACAATACATAATTGTTCTGTCCGTGCTGAGGGCCCAGCTTAGACTCTTCTCTTCTTTCTGATACCGTCTTCTTACCCTGTTTCCTAACTTTCCATACAACTTATCCCACAACTTTCTCTGGTAGGCCTCTAATTTCACAGGGTAGACGCCGTCCAGCTTTCGCTTGGCCGTCCATCCCGGATCGGGGCTGAGGGGGGGGGGAAGGGAATAATGCCCCATTACCCCTAAGCTTCGGTTTGGGATGGTGAGTTTTTAATAACTTGCTTCACCCCTACCTTCACCTTCTTCACATCCCATTTCTTTCTCCTTTCGCTATCTATCATTTTTTTACGCCGTGCTTAAGGCGAAGCCGCCATGCCGAATGGGCTGCCAGTTTACTAGGTGGGAGGAGTGGCCTCAAATGGCAGCATCTGGTTCTACCGGCCCCGTATTAACCCCCCCCCCCCCCCCCTCAGACCGGGCTACTGCGTGTGGTGATGTGCGTGTGCATATTGTGAATTACAAAGGGTCACCATGCCCAATGATGAGTCTACCATCATAGGAACCGCCTTCGGGCAGCTCCACTGAAAAAATGGAGGTCCTTCCCCCTTGTGCTCTCTCGGGGGACACTCCAAACTTCTTTTAACGGAGAGAAGACTTACTCCTATCCTTTTGGCAACGGGTTTAGGAAACTCTCACTCACCACCTTCTTTGTCACTTTTTCCAACGGCAGTCCCTCCTTTAATTTCTAAAAGGACTGCCAAGAAAGCCGGCAGGTGGCCCATTATTGACCGTTCTCGGTAAAGGAGCTCGATAGAGCCAGCCTCATTAGGGAAACAAAGGACGAAAAGGCCCGTCGTCCCGTGGCCTTTAATGTCCTGCAGGCGTGCGCGAAAAGTTTGCAGGGGGTCATAGAACTGCCCCCTCTCTTCTTCGACGGATGCTGGTTCGCCGGCATTAAAAGATGAAAAAAAAAACTCGAATGGGGCTCGTGATTTTGTAGGGTGGAAGGATACATGGAGGCTCCCCTTAAGATTGAGTTGGTCCTTAAGGTGACCCAGCCTCACATTGTAGGACCTTCCATGGGGTCCAACCTGGGATAGGTGCCAGGCTCTGAACCAAAGTCCGCACCTGTGCAAGGAGCTCCTTAGACGGACCGGGCCCCCAAGGCCTTACAAGGAGAGGTTGGATCTCCTTTCCCGTGTGGTTCCCCTATGAGAGCCAAGACCTTCTGCATTCATAGAATAATCATGGTGAGGCAGGTCCATCTGACCTAGGGTCTCCTACCGGCGGAAGAAAGAAGCGGGTTCATTCCTCGCCCGCCTCTCCTAAAAGAACAACAAAAAGAGTAAGAAGACTCGGGGCTCTTCTTCCTCCGCGGGAGCCACGGGGACGGACGGTTCTACTGCCGTTTCGCTAAGCGACAAAGCCAAGATTATCACGTCCAGCCCCGTTGCTCACCCAGGTGCGGAGTCCCTAACGAAGAGTAAAACCGCGCAAAGCGAAGATTGATTACCCCGGGGCTCCTCATTTAGAGGCTACCTGGCGTTTTTGAGCCCGCTGGCTTCAAACGCTTCCTAGTTATTCGCTCCATTCATGGCAGCATGTTGGTTATAAGCAACATAATCCATTAGAGGAGAGCTTTAGCTAGTGTGATTGGTAGAGAGCCGAAGGTAACCTGTTTCTTGGACGGAAAGCCTTTTGGCCAATGCGTCGAATCCCGTTAGAAGGTCATGATTAGTGCCCTTCGAACACTTGATGGCACGCCTCTGAGTGTGACGCCGCACTCTACCATGAACGTCGTGAAAGGAGTGGTTTATGCGAGGGAACTCGTGGACTACCCAATAGATGAAATCACCTTAAAGCTGGCCGACCATGGGAGGTCAAGGTCAACCGTGTGATGAGAAAACTGGGAAGGGCCTCTAGACCCTTCGGTACGTGCCGGTTTGTATCGCTACCGTGTGAAGGCATTTGTGCCACTGCCGTGGAAGTGCTACTACTCACTCCGTTTCGGCTATTCTAATCACTCTTGTATGCGCTCACAGTCGAGGTTACCCGAAGGCTATCTAGGTTGCTCCAAGGCCGCACTCAATAAGCCAAATCGAATATGGCCAAATTTGTCAATTGTGGAGAGACACACCCCGCTTATTCGAAGGAATGTGGTGCGTATTTCTTTGAGAAGGAAATCCTGGACGTTGAGACACCCTCTGCTCCTGGCTCCTCCAGTCCTACGAGTACGGTCGTTTCCGCTCCCATTCGGAACCCTTCTGCGGGTTCTACCCTCCCCAGGAGCTTCCCTGGTAAAGCTGGCGGCACAAAGGGTCCATACCCAGCCCTGGCTAAAACAGGGCTTCCCCCAGCGTGACTGTTTCCCGTAAGGCGAAACAGCCACGCGCTTTCACCGAGTCGTTAGACTCACAGAAGGGAACACTCCCTGAAGTTGGTCGCCAAACCATTTTCCGGGGTTCCTAAAACTGCCCCCGAAAGGAGGACAAAAACAAATGAGCTTCGGCTCCTTCGCCCATGCCCAGTGGTGGGATGGGTGGTTCGGAGACGGTGGATCCTCGAAAGGAGGGCACCCCACCTCCGAAGTTGCAACCCTCGCCTAAGGTTTCGAGGCGGATGGAGGAAAAGACTCGCATGGCTAGCCGAACCTCCCCCAATAAGTCCTCGAAGGCGATAGCGGCTTCAGTGCATTTTCCGGCCAACAGCGCCCGGGGATCTGACTCCGGGAAGCGTACGGTCATTCTCCTGAGGGTCTTCTCTTCAAAGAAGGACCCCCGCGTCTCCCTCGAGCTAGGCCTGGAGGGCGTATTCCTACAATGGAATTGCCGCAGTCTCCGGGCCAACTGGAAGACGCTGCGGTGGCTCGTATCGTCTCGTTTTCCGTTAGCTATCTTTTGGCAGAAGACCATGATGGGCGCATGCCCCTTCTCACCCTCCCGGAGTATTAGGGTTTTTCGACCCTACCACCACAGGATACGGGCCGGGCGGGAGGATGTGCGATTTACACCCGGCAAGATGTCTCCGTTTTTCTCTTCGCTTTAGATACCTCCTGTCAGCAGTAGCTGTGCAGCTGTACCTTGATAGGAGGTATACTGTTATTCCTGCGTACATTCCACCGTCAGCCGAGTTCGACGCGGGGGATTTCCGGTGCGTCGTAGCAGGTTGCCGAGGCCCTTTCTCTAGCTCTGTAGACACCCCCTCTGGGGAAACTACTCTATTAATTTCCGGGGTCGAGTCCTTGGCAACTTGATCGACGGGCTTGAGATGTGTGATCTAAAGTGGATGAGTTTACACATCACTGCCCGAGAACCGCATAATTTCCCTGCCTCGATCTATCTTTGTGCTTTCCTGATAAGCAGCCTAATTTTGATTCGGGGGTGGTCAAGGACCTCCATGGTAGTGATCACTTTCCCAATCAAATATCATTTTCTGTGCCGCTGTCGCCCGAGATCCCACCCCGGTGCTGCTTGGTGCGAGCGTGGTGGTCTGCATTTCAGGAAATGACTGAATTCTCTCTCAGTCGAGGAGTTCAGGAGGTTGGTGGATTAGGCGTTGAGTTCTTATCTGGCAACCTCATCACTGCGGGCCTAGCTACTATTCCTAGAAGGTCTGGCCATTTTGCACGACGACCACTCCCGTAGGGGTCAGCCGAGTGTGAGATGGCCCTTAAGCAGAATCGCTATGCCTATATGCCCTATAAGGGCCGCCCGAACAATTTGACTGTCACTGAATTTCGTCGGGCTAGGGCTAGGTTCCGGTATATTTCGAAGCACGCCCGCCGCTCTTCCTTGGTGGGCATACGCGTCTTTACTTAACGTGAAGACCCCTCTGGCAGAGATGTGGAAGCGAGTCAAAAGGATTCAGAGAAAGTTCTCGCAGGACCCCCCTCCAGTTCTCCAGGGGAATGCGACCGCAATCTCAGACCCCGCGTCCGTGGCGAAATCCTTAGAGAACGCTTTCTCCGCATTCTCTAGCCGGGATGCTACTCCGCCAGCATTCAATGCACGTCGTCATGTCGCGGAAGGCCGCCGGCTGGACTTTACATCCAGAGGCGGAGAACCCTTCAAAGACAGGTTTACTGTGAGTGAGTTGCGTTCCGCAAATGCTTCGTGCGCGGACACCGCCCGTGGTCGTCCAGACGATGTCCCGTACGCCATGCTTCGACACCTGAGTGAGCGAGGCATGGCCTTTCTCTGCGATTTGTTAGACAGGATCTGGAGGAGAGTCTCCTCCCGGATTCCTGGCAAACGGCTCCTGGGCTCGCCTTTCGCAAACCGGGGAGAGATCACTCTACTCCGGCCGGTTTCCGCCTAATCTCTCTAACCTCTTCCGTGTGCAATCTGATGGAGAAATTGGTAAATGTTCGATTAGCCTTTGTGAAGGACAGCGGGGGCCATCTGTCTTCTGCACAGTGAAGCTTCCGCAAGTTTTACTCTACGTCGGATGCTCTGATCCGACTGGAAAATAACGTCTGCGAGGCCTTCCTTCGTAAACAGCACTACGCCACGGTGTTTTCCGATCAGGAGAAGGCCTATGATACCGCATGGCGATATGGTATCACAGAGACTCTCCACAAGATGAGGCTGAGGGGACGGCTCACAATCTTTATATCTGATTTTTTTATAAGATCGTCAATTCCGCGAACGAGTGAGGGGATCCCTCTCCGGGCCAATGGAGAAGGAAGGGGTGTCCCGCAGGGAAGTATTCTCAGTGTCACACTTTGCCATGAGCATCAACGGCATCACCTCGTTGCTGCTGGAAGATGGTCTTGCGACGCTCTACGTAGACGACCTTTCGATCTCTTTTGGCGCTGCCCCAGATGCAAACTCTGGAGCGTGGACACCAACAGGCATTTAACCATGTCTCTCGCTATGCCGAAGCACAAAGGTTTCGGTTTTCTTTGGCCAAGACTAAGGTGGTGCACTTCTGCCGCCATCCACGGCTTCACCCAGACACAGACTTGTTTCTTATTGAGGTACGCCTGAAGGTCGTGGACTCGCACCGTTTTCTTAGTCTTTTATTTGAATCGCACCCTGGTAGGCTCATATTCGCAGCCTTAGGGTCTCTTGTACCCGCGCTATGGATAATCTCCGTTCCATGACGTTCAGCGCTTGGGTCACTGATAGGGCTACTGCCTTACCTTTTTAGCGATCCTTTGTTTATTCGAACCTCGACTACGGATGCGAGTTTTATGCATCCGTGTATTGCGGAAGATGGATTTGATTCCACACTGGCCTTCGTCTGGCGACCGGTGCCTCCCGCACTTCCCTCATTAAGAGCCTACAAGTCGATCCTGGGCGCCTCCCTCGGTCGCCAACAGCTCTCACTGCATCTGCAGCTGATTTTGTCTGTGCCCATGCCGCCGAGAGAATCCAGTCTTACCCTAAGCCCTTTGAGTTTAAGGGTGGGAAACCCCGAGAGCTAGGTATAGCTCTCGGGCCGGTGGCGCCCCTGGTTCTGCCCAGGATGCCAACCTGAAGGTACCTACCAACTTTGTCTATTTTTCGCCACGCCTCTGCTTTTAAAGCTTGTACAGCGCCGGGAGTATTGCGTTAGACCTTTTTGGAGCACACCTCGTGTTACGCTGGAACCGTGCCAGTGTATACGGATGGCTCCAATTCCCCAAAAGGGGTCGGCTTCCACGCCGTATCCCCTCTGTTTAAAGTCAGTGGGGCTGAGTTGGTGGCAATACACCCTTTGGTACGCGAGATTACGCGACGTGCCCGGTTCGGAGACCGGATTGTGATCTATAGCGACTCACAAAGCGCCTTGAGTGCTCTCGGGGCATTGGAATCTCCGCATCCCCTGGTTCGCGATATCCGTGCTGCCACGGTTTTGGCGAGCCGGGCAGATGTCGAGATTATCTTCTGCTGGGTTCCTAGACATTTAGGAATTGCGGGGAATGAGCGCGCCAAAGAGTCCGCTAGGACGCGACGACCGGATCAGCGTTTCCCACTTCCTCACACCGACTACATAGCAGGAATACGGGCAATTCTTCGGGCTGCTTGGCAAAGAAGATTGGAGCCGGTTGAAGGGAATTTAAGGTTGCGTGCTATTGCGCTGCGACCGTTCCCATGGACCCATCCCCCAATGCCGCGGCGGCTTCAGGTTGCTTTCTGTCGTCTCCGAATTGGACACACTCCAGGGTCGCACTGCCATTTGACGGCTCGCTTGCTAGCGCCCTACTGTGAAGGCTGCGTTTTCCCCCAGACTGTTCGGCACATTCTTGTTCAATGTCCGAGTCTGGGCGATCTCCGCGCACGTTACCTGTCCCGGTACCGAATGGGCGGGGTCACTACCGCCTGTCCCTTGTACTCGGGACTAGTTCGTACACATTGACTGGTGGACTTATAGACTTTTGAGGGGGAGGCCGGCCTCCTCCCCTTTATTTAACTATTTTTTTTTTTTGTTGGTTTTGGTTATTTTCGTAGGTCGCACGTTCCTGCGCTGGGGGGAGGCGGACCTCTTCCCGATGCTGGAGCTTGCTTCCTGCTCGTTGCCTTTTCCTTTTTTTTATTTTTAGTGTTGTTTTTGTTTTTTGAATCTTATTTTAAAGTAGTCTAGTATTTTTCAGTTTTTAATATGGCGACTAATGCCCATGCAGGCAGTCGCTAGATGAGCTTTTAAAATTAAAAAAAAAATCACCCTTCCTTACACTTCTCCGGGCTGCTTGGCAAAGATGATGGGATACGGTCGAGGGAAACTTAAAACTGCGTGCCATTGCGCCGTGACTGATCCCATGGACCTACCCCTCAATGCCATGGCGGCTTCAGGTTGCTTTCTATTGGACACATTCGCGGGACGCACCTCTATTTGATGGAGCACTCGCCTGCACCCTACTGTGAAGACTGCGTTGTCCCCTAGACTGTTGGGCACATTCTTTTTGAATGACCCAGTCTTGGGACGGGTTTGCGCACACTGCCTTGTGGACCTAACAACCTTTTGGAGGAAGCTGGCCTCCTCCACTTTATTTGACCTTTTTTTGCCCGTTTCTTTTTGTAGGTCGCATGTTCCTGCCCCGGGGAGGGCAGGCAGGCCTACCCCCTATGCCGGAGCACGCTTCCTTCCTACCACTTCGCTTTTTCTCGTTGGTTTTTTTTTTAGCCTTTGTCCTTTTTCATCGTTATGTGTTATCTAGATTTTGTTGTTATTTCTCTTTTAATATAGCCTAATAGTATGCTGATATGTGTACGGCCACTTATGCGCAACTAGGTAGTCGCCCAATGATGGGCTTCTAAAATAATAATAATAATAATAGTTAGAAAAATCTCAAAATATAAAAGGAATGTTTTGCTTACCCTCGTTCCCTCTCAGCATTTTTATCCAAGGCTATCCTCTCAACTCTGTCTTGGCTTAACGACCTTACTAGCTACTTCATGTCGTGTGAAAGAGAGTCTTGGAACCTCTATAAAAAAAATGTCTTTTGACCCCTGTTAGTCGCAAGAAACCAGTACTACAGGGGCCTTAGGCCTCGGGGCACGATTGATGGGAAGATCGGTTTTGCTTCAATAACCACTTCCCTGACAACCTCCTTGCGGCCCCTCTCGGGTGAACATGACTATACTACCTTGTTGGCTGCCACCTTTGGAGAACGACCAGCCACTGGGTAACTTCTGGTCAGTGTGCCACGCTGTCCAAGGTTGCGAACATAATTTATTAACCCAGCCAGTGGACGACTGAAACCCCCTGAGATGGTAGATACGAGAGCGGCTGGACGTGGGATATAGCCCACTAACCCCCGTGTTTTCCCTTTTATTGGTCACAAGCTTGGCTAATCTCGTGTTTTGGCAAGCCTCAAAATGTCCAAGCCAAGGTTTTACATAACAGTCCCCCGCAGGGGGGGGGGCTGTGTAGCTTGTTACACTTGGTATCCAAAGGAGTCGTGCGTCCTCCCAACCTGCCTCCCCCCATTGTGGAGCCCCTGTCACTGGGTTCACTTGAACTCCTTGATGGGGCTTGGAAAGTTGTTGGTGCGCTTTACACTAACCCACACTTAACCCTACTTTACATTTTTATTATTATGAGGTATTATTATTAGCATTATTATTGTTTTTATTCTTCTTCTTATTATTTATTATATTAGTATATTTTTATATTTATTAGTATTTAGTATGATATATTATGTATTATAATTATTTATTAGCATTAATTAGTAGTAGTATGTTAATTTTTATTAATTTATATTAATTATTATTATCATCATCATTATTATCATTATTATTAAGCACTACTGATTTCTAGGCATAGGTAGTGTGGCGAACCCATCGCCCGCTTCTTGTGCAACAGCGAACTGAAGTATTGGCTTGGAATCCTTGCTTCCCTAATTATTCCTCCGAATGACCAGGAGAGGAGAGGCCGGGAGAGGTGAAAGTAACTAGTGGGTGTTTTAATGTGGAGAGAATGTGAAGAGAAGTGCAATTGGTTGTCTGTTTGAAAAAGGAAAACTGCATGCTCTGGCCCTGAGTGAAACCAAGTTGAAAGGAAAAGGTGTAGAATGGTTTAGTGGGGGTGAAAGTGATAAAATCAGAAGTAAATGAGAGAGTGAGAGCGAAGCATGGTGTGGCGGTACTGACCCGCCCTAGTGAAGTAATCGGTACAGATAAAGAGGTAAAGAAGATATGAGGAGAATATTTTGAGAATTTGCTAAATGTGGACGATAGTAGAAAAGTACAGCTGTTATGTCTTGGAAGAGGTGGGATGACATCAGGGAGAGTTAGAGAGAGGGAAAAAAAATAGCAAAAAGGAAGTAGAAGAGGCAGTGAAAAGGAGAAATGCTGAAAATGGAAGGGATAAAAATTGAGGTGCTGAAACCAGGGGAGAAGTGTGTAGTAGAGTGGTTGTTGATGTTGTTTAATGTATATATTGACCAGGGATGTGTGCGGGAAAATTGAAGGAATGCATGTATTGTTCTTATTTACAAGGAAAAGGGTGAAAGAACTGAGTGTGGTAGTTATAGTGGTATATGTCTGTTGAGTGTGCCCGGAAAGGTATAATGACGAGTTTTGAGTGAAAGAGTTAGGAGGTGTACGGAAAGTCTGATTGGAGAGGAACAAGCGGGGTTTAGGAACGGAAGAGGGTGTGTGGATCAGATTTTTACCTTAAAGAATATATTATGTGAGAAGTACCTGTAAAATAATGAATGTGTGTACATGACATTTATGGCTCTGGAGAAAGTGTATAGCAGAGTGGAGTGAAAGGGGATGTGAAATGTGTTGAATGCTTGGGATTGAATGCATACTAATAAGAGCTATCAAAAGCTTTATGCTGACTGTAAAGCACGTGTGAGGGTTGGGAGAAAGGAAGGTGACTGGTTCAGTGTAAAAACTGGATTCAGTCAAGGATGCGTGATTTCACCCTGTCTGTTCAACCTGTATATGTACAGTGATTTAAGTATCTGGGTGTGGATCTGGCATCTGACCGAAGGGGTGAAAATGAAATAGTGCAGCGAATGGAAAAGGAAGTGCAAGCATATGGTGCGATAAGGAGTCTCACGAATGAGCAGGTAGGCGCAAATGTGATTGTATGAAGGAGTGGTGGTTCCCACTGCTCTTTATGGATGTGAAACAAGGGCGTTGAGTGCGAACGACAGGAGGAAGGTTCAAGTTATGGAAATGAAATGTCTGAGAAATATTTGTGGTGAACTGGATTGCCAGGGAGAGAAAATAAGAGTGCGAGGGAGATGTGGAAGTAAAGTGAGTTTCCTTGAAAGTGCTGATAGAGGTGTAATGAGATAGTATGGTCACCTAGAGAGAATGGAGGATGAAAGGCGGGTAAAGAGAGTGTATGGATCTCGAGTGATAGGAAGGAGACAGCGTGGGCGTCCGAGAAAGGGGGTGATAGAGTGTACGAGAGATTTCCTTGCTGGACGGGGCCTAAGCATCCAGGAGGCAGAAAGGCGTGCTAGGGATAGGAATGAATGGGGACGAATAGCTAGGTGAGGACGAGCTGTGTAGGGTGACACATAAACACAACTAATGAAGTTCGCATGGGAAACCGGATAACCGAACTCTGATGATGGATGAAAATGTAGTAGATGGGTCACCTTGGTTAAACATCGGATAATATGTACGCATGGTGGCGTGGAAGTGTCTGGCCATGCGCCACCCCGTCGGTGGCAATATGCGCGGGGTATAATGAAAAACGTATTGATTTTATTATTTAGCATGATTTCTTATATTACTATTAGTATTCAATATTATAGAGTATTATTTTTTATTATGTATTGTTATAATTAGTATTAATTATTAGTAGTATATTATTATTATTTTCTCCGCGCAGTTTGCACCAGGACGAGTGTTTCCACCTGTACAGAGTTCGGTCAGGTAGCCATGGTACCTTGCTGGACTTCATGCCATGGTGGAATCACCTAGCACCAGGGTATGATAATAATAGATGATCACCAACATACTCATTAGTGGACCCGTCTATTTCTACTTATCTTTATTAAATACCCTCCTACCCCATTTCACACTTGCTCTCACATCCACAGAGGTTCTGGCTGTCCAACGCACTTTCGTCTTCTTATGAACCTTAGTCGAGTGACAGTGTATACCGTGAGGTCCTTACCTGATCAAGGGCCGAAAGCCCGCTGGATAGGGCAAGTATTAGGTATGGGATGTGCTGGACCGTCGACTCTGCTCACCTTCGTCTATTACACATATTAAGTGGCTACGTCGGCACCATCCTTTATGGTCAAAGGTCCAGAACAATTTCGCCTAATTGGCAGGCCAAGGTGACAAAGCCCATCAACTTTGGAACGTGACCGATTATATATGTAAATGATCATATTCTGGAGTTTTTGACCCTATGGAGACTTTTCTCTTAACCTCTACACTCATAGGGTTGTCCTAGTATCTACTTTACATGAGGCCCCCTTTTATCTTTGATCATGGTGCAACTGAAAGCAATAGTGTGCGATCGCAGGCAGATGGACATCCGCCTCCAAGTCTCGCCTCGTCTTCCCTAGGTTCAGGGAGGATGAGGCAAATCGACGCACTCTTTCGACCAAACACTTGACTGTGAAGCAGGATACATAAAAGGGTATGTGTGAGCCCTTGGGTTGGATGGCCACAAAGAGCCACCCCCCTGAGATTGGCATGTTCTTGGAGGTGACCCAGCCCCAGGCGGCAGGATCTGCCATGAGGTTGAACCTAGTTTCAATGCTAAGCACCAAACCCGACTCCACCCCTGTGCACGCTTCTCTTCAGAAGGCTCGGGCAACCGAGGAACCACAAGGAGAGGAGAGACCTCCTCCTCACCCTACTCCTCCCAAGAAGAAAAGAAACAAAAAGAAGTCAAGGTTCGTCAGACTCTGCGAGGGGTCCGAGGAATGAAGGCTCTCCTTCCGTTTCGGAAAGCGACCAGGCAAAGATCGTTACGCCCGTCACCGCAGAGTCACCGGGTGGATGGTCCCAGACAAAGACCAGAGGCGCAAGGGAAATAAGCGGAGCCTCGATTACGTCGGGGCCCTCATTTAGATACTAACTAGTGTTTTTGAGCCCACTAGCTTCAAATGTTTCCTGGTTATTCGGGCCGCCGATGGCAGCATTTTGGCCAAGGGCAAAATGATCTATCAAAGGAGAGCATGGACTAGCGTGATTGATAGAGGGCCAAAAATGACCCGTTTCTCTGACGGAAGCTATCTAGCGAATTGGCCAGATCCCTCTGAAGCGCCAATGATTAGCCCCTTTTGGACACTGCATGAGACGCCAGTAAGTGTAACACCGCAAACTACCATGAACTTCTTGAAATAAGTGGTTGATTCGAAGTAACTCGTGGACAACTCCATAGATGACATCACCTTAGAGCTGGCCGACCAAGGAGTGATTAAATTGAAACGTTTGATGAGAAAACAGACAGGGGCCTCAAGACCCACCCCTACACTCTTCTTCACGCTCAAATTGCGGGGAATTAGGGCACCGATGAAGGCGCCAAAGATTCGGCGAGGAGTTGGCGAACAGACCAGCGTGGCAGTGCGCTGTGACTGTTCCCATGGACATAACCCCCAATGCCGCGACCGCTTCAGGTTGCTTTCTGTCGTCTCCGAATTGGACACATTCGCGGGACGTACCGCCATGTGATGCCGATTGCGTTGCCCCTTAGACTGCTCGGCACATTCTTGTTGAATGTCCCGGCCTGGGTGATCTCCACGCACGGTACCTGCCCCGGTACCGCGATGAGGGTTGTCGCTACCGCTTGTCCTTTGTACTCATTCGTGCACCAACCTCTGGACTTTACGACTTTTAGGAGAAGGCTGGCCTCCTCCACTCTATTTGATTGTTTTTGTAGGTCGCAAGTTCGTGCGCCAAGGGAAGGCGGGCCTACCTCCGACTCGGGAGCACGATTCCTTGTTGACTTTTTACTTTGTTTTCTAATTGTTATTATTTATATATATATATATATATATATATATATATATATATATATATATATATATATATATATATATATATATATATCGTTATTTATTTTTTTTAATATATCCTAGTATTTGGCTCTGGTGTGTACGGCGACTTATGCCCCAATTAGGGGGTTGCCAGATGGGCTCCCAAATTTGAAAAAAATCCTTTGCCTATGGGTGTAGTGGACTTCCCCTCACACTCTTCTCTGGGGGCGCCCTTGGATGCTTCCCTCTTTCCAGGGGCAGTCCCTCCTATTTTTTGAAAAGGGACTGTCAAGAAAGCACGCAAGCGGCTAAAAATTGACCGCTCCATGTTGGAGCGCGACGGAAGGGCCAACCCTCTCAGGGCGGGCAAGGGTATGCCAGGGCGCGTCGGTCCTTTGCCCATAACACCCTACACTCGTGCGGTAAGAGTTTACAGGGGTCATTGTAAGTGCCCCCTCTCTTCCTCATCCGATGCCAGGTCGCCGGCATTAGCTTCCCCTCAGACACGCTATTTGATGGAGCGCTCGCCTGCGCCCTATTGCAACGACTGCGTCGTCCCCCAGACTGTTCGGCACATTCTTGTCGAATGTTCCAGTCTGGGTGATCTTCGCGCACGATACCTGTCCCGGTACCGGGATGGGCGGGGTCGCTACCGCCTATCCCTTGTACTCGGGACGGATTCGTGCACATTGACTTCTGGACTTGTTGACTTTTGTTGGGGGGGGGGGGGCTTCTCCCCTTTATTTAAGTTTTTTTTGTTTTTCTGTTGTTGTTGTTTTGTAGGTAGCACTCTCCTGCACCAAGGTGAGGGGGACTTCCCCCCGCGGCCGGAGATTGCTTCCTGGTTGTTAAGTTTTTCGAATTTATATCATTGTTACGTTTTCATATTTTCATTTTAAAGTAGCCTAGTTCTAAGTTGTCGTGTTTTTCGGCGACTTATGCCCAAGTGGGTAGTTGCCAGATAGGCTCTGTAAAAAAAAAAAAAATCTCCATCAGACAGCCTGGGTCCTCAAGGCCTCACAAGGAGAAGAGGGCTCTCTTCTCTCGGCTGGTGCTCCTATGATGAGCAAGACGTTCTCCATTTCAGAGAAGGATCTTGCCCAGACCGGGCCATTTAACCTAGGGGTTCCTGCCGGCGGGTTCATTCCCCGCCCTCCTTTCCTAAAAAGAAAAAGAACAAGAGAAAGATCAAAAAGTATCGGGGCACCTCTCCGTCCGCGGGAGCCGCGGGGACGGACGGGTCTGCTGCCGCTTTGGTAAGAGCCTAAGCCGAAATCGGCCCATCCGTCCCCGTTGCTCAGCGGGGTGGGGAGTCCTGGAGTCCCAAACGAAGACCAGACTTGCGCAGAGCGAGGGCTCGATTACGTCGAGGCGCCTCATTCAGAGGCTACCTGGCGTTTTCGAGCCCGCTGGCTTTAAATGCTTCCTTGTTATTCGCTCTCCGCATGGCAGCATGTTGGCTAAGGTCAACATGATTCATCAGAGGAGAGCTCTAGTTAGTGTGATTGATAGAAAGCCGAAGGTGACCCGTTTCTGGGTTGGGAGCCTTTTGGCCAATGCGTCGAATCCCTCCGGGGTGGCCATGATTAATGCACTTAGGACACTATATTGCACGTCTGTGAGTGTGACAACGCAATCTACCTTGAACTTCCTGAAAGGAGTAGTTTATACGAGATAACTCGTGGACTACATAGATGCCCACACATTAGAGCTGGCCGACCATGGGGCGGTCAAGGTCGAACGTGTGATGAGAAAACAGGGAGGGGCTTCGAGACCCACCCCTACACTCTTCGTCACGTTCGACTGTGACAAGCTCCCTGAGTCGGTGCGTGCCGGTCGGTACCGCTACCGCGTGAAGGCATTCGTGCCACTGCCGCGGCGGTGCTATTACTGTCACCGCTTCGGCCATACGAATCGCTCATGTAGATGTGCAAAGTCTGGGTCACCCGAAGTCTGTGTAAATTGCTCCAAGGTCGCACACGATAAGTCCAAATCGTGTGTGGCCAAGTGTGTCAATTGCGGAGATCCGCACCCTGCTTCTTCGAAGCAATGTGGTGCATATCTCCTGGAGAAAGAAATCCTGGCCGTTCAGGCCCAGGATTGTCTCTCATTTCCTTAGTTAAGGACTTGGTGTTGGTATGCCCGGCGCTGCCTGGGACGTCCTATGCCTCGAAGTTAAGAAATACACCTTCTGCTCCTGCTCCCCTCCCCCAGGCCTACGAGCACGGTCGTTTCTGCGCCCATTCGGAACCCTTCTGCTGTTTCTACCCACCCTAGGCGCTTCCCTGGTAAAGCTGGTGGCACAAAGGGTTTCACACCCAGCCCCGCCAAAACCAGGGCTCCCCTCCCTTCCTACAGTGTAACCGTTTCCTGTAAGTCGAAAATCACGCGCGCCTCCACCGAGTTGTTAGACTCACAGGAGGCAACACCCCTGAAGATTATCGGGAGGCCATCTTCAGAGGTTCCTATAGCTGCCAGCGGACAAGAGGACAGCATTAAAGGCGCTTAATCTTCTTCGCTCGCACCCAATGGTAGGCTGGGTGGCTCGGAGACAGTGAATCCTCCAAAAGAGAGGCCCTCGACCCCGAGGCCACGCTGCTCTCCTAGGGTATCGAATCGGAGGGAGGAAAAGACTCGCATGGCAGGCCCAACTTCCCCCTCCCCCCAATAGGTCTTCGAATGCGACAGAACTTTCAGCTTCAGCGCATTGTCCAGCCAACAGCGCCTGCAATTCTGCCTCCGGGAAGCGTACGGCCATTCCAGTGGGATACTTCTCTTCGAAGAGGGGCCCCGCATTTCGTCCGAGCTAGGCCTAGAGGGCATATTTGTTTAATGGAATTGCCGCGGTCTCCGGGCCAACTGGGTGGAGCTGCGGAGGCTCATCTCCTCCCATTCTTAACTAGCTATCTTTTTGCAGGAGACAAATGCTGGGCGCGTGCCCCTGTTAACCCTCCAGGGGTATAACTTTTGTGACCCCACCACCACGGGATGCGGGCAGGGCAGGACAATGCGCAATTTACACCCGGCATGATGTCTCCGTTCTTTACTTCGCTTTTGATACCTCCTTCCAGGCAGTAGCTGTGCAGCTGCAGCTAGGTAGGATGTATACTGTTATTTCCGCGTACATTCCACCGTCAGCTGACTTCGACGCGGGGGACTTCCGTCACGTCGTGGCACGGTTGCCGAGGCCCAATCTCTTGCTTGGAGATCTGAACAGTAGACACCCCCTCTGGGTAGACTACTTGATTAATCCCAGAGGTCTAGTCCTAGCTGATCTTATCGAGGAGCTGGAGATAGGTCTCCTAATTGTGGATGAGTTCACGCATCAGTGCTCGAGAAACTCTTCATTTTCCTCTCTCGATCTATCTACCTGCTCTCCGGATGCACACCCTGGTTTTGGGTGGGAGTTGGTCGATGATCTCCATGGTAGTGATCACTTTTCAATTCAAATATCATTATCTGAGCCGCTGGCTCCCGAGAACCCACCCCAATGGTGCTTGCCGAAGGCGTGGTTGTACGCATTTCAGGAAATGACTGATTTCTCTGTCTCAGTTGAAGAGTTTAGGTCGGTAGATGAGGCGTTGAATTATTCTCCGGCAACCTTATTGCCTAACTACTCTTCCTAGATCGTCTTTCTATGTTGCACGCTGACCACTCCCGTAGTTGTCAGCCGAGTGTGAGCTGGCTCTCAAAAGGAAGCATTATGCCAATAAGCGCCGCCCGAACGATTTCACTATCACTGAATTTCCTCTGGCTATGGCTAGGTTCCCGTATATTTCGAAACACGCCCACTGCTCTTCTTGGTGGTTATACGTGTCTTCGCTTAACGGGAAGACCTTTCTAGCAGGGGTGTGGAAGCAAGTCAAAAGGATTCGGGGAAAGATCTTGTAGGACCGTAATCTCTGACCACACATCCGCTTTCTCCGCATCCTCTACCCGGGATGCTGCTTTGTCATCATTCAATGCGCAGCCTGAATTCACGGAAGCCTGACGACTGGACTTTACCTCCAGAGGCGGAGAACCCTTTAAAGACAGGTTTACTTTGAGCGAGTTGCGTTCCGCTCCCTCTTCGTGCCCGGAAACTGCCCCTGGTCTAGGTATCGTCCGGTACGCCATGCTTCGACACCTTTCTGTTAGATTTGTTCAACAGGCTTTGAGTAGAAGGTATCCTCCCAGACTCTTGGTGAATCGCTACTCTACTCGCTTTTCGCAAACCTGGGAGAGATAACTCTACCCCGGCAGGTTTTTGCCCAATCTCTGTAACCTCCTGCGTGTGCAGGTTGATGGAGAAATTAGTAATGTTAGATTAGCTCTATTTCCTGGACATCAGAGGCCATTTGTCTTCTTCACAGTTGGCTTCCGCAAGTCCCACTCCACGTTGGATGCTCTGCTCCGACGGGAAAATGCCTCTGCGAGGCCTTACCTCGTAAACAGCACTACGCCACGGTGTTTTTCTATCTGGCGAAGGCGTATGATACCTCATGGCGATACGTTATCATGGAGACTCTCCAAACGATAAGGGCAAGGGTACGCCTCCCAATCTTTCTATCTGAATTTTTGCGAGATCTACGATTCCGCGTACGGGTGGGGTGATTCCTCGCCTGCCCAATAGATCACTAAGAGGGTATCCTGCTGAGAAGTGTCCTTAGTGTCACACTCATTGCCCCGAACATCAACGGCATCACATCAGTGCTGCCGGGAGATGTTCTCGCTACAATCTAAATGGACAACCTTTCTTCCTTTTAGCGCGGCCCAGATGCCAACTCTGGAGCGTCGACTCCAAAAGGCATTGAACCGCGTCTCTCGATATTCCGAAGCTCACAGGCTTGGGTTTTCCTTTCTCAAGACTAAGGTTGTGCAATTTTACCACCTTCCACAGCTACACCCTGACCCAGACTTGTTTCTAAATGTGGTTCGCCTGAAGGTCGTGGATTCGCCTGTTTCCTTAGTCTTGTATTCGACCGATGCCCCACCTGGGAGGGTCATATTCGCAGCCTTAGGGTCTCTTCTACCCGCGCCTTGGATATTGTTCGTTCCGTAACGTTCAGCACTCCGGGCGCTGATATAGCTACTGCTTTACTTTTTTATCAATCTTTTGTTCGTTCGAATCTCTATTATGGATTCGAGTTTTAAGCATCCGCAGCCGAGCTTGTATTGCGGAAGGTGGACCCAATCCACCACAACGGCATTCGCCTGGCGACCGATGCCTTCCACACTTCCCCAATTGAGAGCCTACTTTTCGATGCTGCAGATAGGCCACTCGCTCTGCACCGTACATTATTCGCCTTTATGCGTGGGCCCGGCACCTCACTCATTCACCAACAGCTCTCCTTGCATCCGCAGATGATCCCGACGATGCCTATGCCACCGAAAGACGCTAGTCATACCTTAAGCCCTTTGGTATTAGGGCTAGGAAACTCCTTCGAGAGCTGGGTATAACGCTCTGGCCAGTGGCACCCCTGGTTCTGCCCAGATGCCACCTTAGAGGGTACCACCTTTGACTTTTTTTCGCCGTGCGTTGGCTCCCATAACTTCTACAGCCCCAGAATTATTGCGCTCGGCCTTTTTTGAGCACACTTCGTGTCACGCTGGATTGGTGCTAGTGTATACGGATGGCTCCAAGTCCCAAGGCGAGGTCGATTTCCACTCCGTATCCCCTCTGTCTGAAGTCAACGGGGTTTTGCCAGGCGTTGCCTCTGTCTTCACGCCGAACTGGTTACAATACATCTCTCGGTACGGGAGATAACCCGTTGTGCCCGGTACGGAGACCAGATTATGATTTATAGCGACTCACAAAGCGCCCTGAGTGCTCTCGGGGCATTGGAATCTCGGGATCCGCTGCTTCGCGATATCGGTGAGCCGGGCGGATGTCGAGGTATCTTCAGCTGGGTTCCTGGACATTTAGGAATTGTGGGGAATGAGCGCGCCTTTGTGTGCTCAAAAGTGACATGCGAGGACTGAGCGACCAGACCAGTGTTTCATTCTTCCTCATACCAATTACATGCCAGGAATACGAGCAGCTCTGCGGGCTACTTGGTAATGAAGATGGGAGACGTTTGAGGGAAACTTAAAGTTGCGTGCCATTGCGCCGCTACTGTTCGCACGGATCTACCCCCCAATGCCGCAACGGCTTCAGGTTGCTTTCTGCTGTCTCCGAATGAGACACACTTGTGGGACGCACCGTCATTTGATGGACCGCTATTCTGCGACATACCTTCAAGACTGCGCTGTCCTCTAGACTGTTCGGCACATTCTTGTTGAATGTCCCAGTCAGGATGATCTCCACGTACGTTACCTGTTCCGGTACCGATAGCTGCGGGGTCGCTACCGCTTGTCCCTTGTACTGGGAATGAATTCGTGCACACTGACTTGTGGACTTTGCGACTTCGTGGAGGAGGCCGGCTTCCTTCCCTTTATATGAGCTATTTTGTTTCTTTTTTTTTAGGTTGAATGTTACTTCGCCGGTGGGGAAGGCGGACCTTCCCCCGACGCCAAAGCATGCTTCCTTCTTGCCATTATACTTTTTCTCGTTGTTATTTTTTTGCCATGTTCTTTTTTATCGTTATTATTTGTGAGTTACATATTGTTATTTGTTTCTTTAAGATAGCCTAATAGTAGGCTGTGTTGTGTACGGCGACTTATGCCCAAGTAGGTAGTCGCCAGATGGGCTACCACAATGAAAAAAAATCCTCCTTTTTCCGTTTAGCTGTCTGTCTACAGCAGACTATGCTGGACGCGTGAACCCTGCATATCCTCCCTGGCTATGCGGTCTTTGCCACCATACCATCACGGCAAGGGCGTCGGGCAGGAAGATGCTCGATTTACATGCCGTATGATGTATTCGTTCTTCCTTCGCTATACTTATCAACTTTCATGCATTGGATGGGCAGCTACATCTGGAACGGAAATATACTATTATTTCTGCGTAGACTGCGACGCGGGAGACTTAGGCTTCATCGTGGCATGTTGCCCGAGGCCCTTTCTACTCTTTGGAGATTTGAACCGTAGAGACCCACCCTGGTAAGACTACTCGATGATTTCCAAGATTCAGGTCCTTGATGACATGATCGACGAGCTGGAGATGGATATCCTAAATGTCGATAAGTTTACGCATTATTGTCCGAAAATCGCTTCATTTTCCTGTCTCGATATTTGTCTGTTGTCTCCGGATGGACAACATGATTTTCGGTTCCGTGGTCACCTAAAAAAAAGCCTCGTTTTTGCTTGGAGCGAGCACTGGGGTCCGCATTTCAGGATATGACTGATTTCTCTGTTCCAGTCGAGGATTTAAGGCCGGTGGATTGTGTCCGGTAACCTAATGGCCGTGAGTCTAACAATTTTTCCTAGAATGACTGGCCGTTCGCACACCGTTTTCTTCCTTGGTGGTCGGCCAAGTGTGAAACGGCCCTCAAACAGAAATGATATTTTCACGTCTGAGCTGGTTGAAATCTATGGTTCGGTATGGGACATAAGGCGTCGTGTCCTCTCCGGAGAACGGATTGTGCTCTAGCAACTAACAAAGCGCCCTGAATGTCCAATTTACTATTTAAAATCACAGAATAGGAAAACCTTTCATTAATGAAATCTAGTTGTTAAGTAATTCCTCTTAAATATAGGCGTGACTGCTTGGAATTGTTGTTTTCTTTTTCTTGCGAGTAGTTTTTATCCTATGTCTCACGCAAATTTTATAAGCTTCTCTTGGAGCTTTTTGGTGGGTTTTGTTTTAATTTTAGGGGCCCATCTGGTGACTTGCCTACTAGGGCAAAAGTAGCCGTACTCACCACAGGAGCTTTGTGGTGTTAAAGTGAAAAGTTAGAGTAGGAAAAGTAGCCTATCGGGAAAAGGCGTCAGAAGGTTAACACGATGGGAGACACTGAATCCCCTCAGTGGGATAAATAGAGATGCGATTTGGCTATCCCTGGGCAAAAAAAAAAAAATAGATTAACACCTAGTTATAAGTCATCCACTTTGCACTATCCACAATTTAGTATCGCTTTCTTAACTTGAATAACAAACTTACGTATGCCGTGATTCCGTTTTAAAATAATTGTAGCTCCTCCCCTTTGTACCCGACTCTTTTGTGAGACTAAGATGACCCAGTAGCTCACTATCCTCCTCTTTTTCCTTAGCCTTGTAATCGCGAGATGAACTTTGATGATATAAAACACACAACTCTGAGCGAGCGCGGGGCCCTGACGGAAGCTGCCCGATGTCTAAAGTGCGCAGATGCACCGTGCCAGAAATCCTGCCCAACACAACTTGATATAAAACTCTTCATTTCATGCATTGCTACAAAGGTAAGAATGGGCGATTACTTTTGTAGTATTGAATTTCTCTGAGGCTGTACTGGAGCAACAAGTTAGAGTGGAGGGAGGCTGTTTCCTGCTATGGGAACTTTATAGCAAATATCTGTCGCAGCGGTAAATGCAACAGTAAGGAAGTGGAAGTTCTATTGTAATTTAACCTCACGTGAAATATTTCCAAATGAGGGGGATAAAGGTTCATATGCGGTGCTCATGTTGTAAAATAAGTAGGCCTGTGGCACTTAAATTGCAGGATTTAATAGACCCAGCGAGTAACTCTACAAATGGACGCTCGGTGAATCTATCAGATCCTAAAAATGGCTATTTGTGTAAATTAAGGAAATAATATGCCACGTGTAACAAATAAAGAACCAAAGAGAATTAGGAAAAGAAACTATATATATATATATATATATATATATATATATATATATGCGGTTAAAAGGCTATTTTGGCGAACACAGTCTTCCTCAAAGCCCTCGGAAGGAGCTCTTCTCACATATATGATGAGGTAACACTTAAAATAAACGTTTTTTCAGATAGCCGAAAAACTATTTTTCGATTGGCCTTTTGAAATGTCACCCCTGCTTATCGAACGTATAATTAATTGCGTTACTGCAATAATTTTTCTCAATTTATAAGGTGTGGCAAAAATGGAGAAAAACAAATTTTCCATTCTAATGAGAAGGGGAAGGAACATTAATCGATAACAGTTAAAAGAATGCATTAAATAATGGCTAAAGAAGTTAAAATAATATAATTGACAATTATTAAAATTAAAGTAAAAACACTAATAACAATATATAGAATTAATTAATACTACCCAGTGTGATTTAAAAAAATAATAGAAATAAGTGAAATTATAACACAAACTGACTTGAATATCACATATTAAAAGTTACTGGAGTAAAAAATAAAATAACTTATTATATTAAATTATAAAAAAACAACAAAAAACCTGAAAACAAATCAGAATGAATTAAACAAAGTGACTAACCTTTAACGTGAGAGTTGAGAAATCAACTAACTAAAGATATAAAACTACTAACGAGAATTGTTCGGTTCGTTTGTTGGTTAGTTAATCTATTGAAGTGTTGGTTGGTTATATAGTGAATAGTTTAATTGAGGAGGAGTAATTATTTAGGTTTTTAAATCGAAAGAAGTTAAAGCTGAAGATAATATGGTAAATGAATTAAAATTAAGAGGATGATGGTGATCCTCTGAATGTTGCCTGATGGAATAGGCTTCAGGTTTAGAAATGGGAATACCAGTCCTATGAGAAAAACCCAAGTGCTTCGCGATCCTGCATTTGAGTTGTAGTCCAGTTTGGCCTACATAATGACTGTGGCAGGTCGTACATATTCATTATATAACCAACCAACACTTCAATAGATTAACTAGCCAACCGACCAACCGACCAATTCTCTTTAGTAGTTTTATATCTTTAGTTAGTTGATTTCTCAACTCTCACGTTAAAGGTCAGTCACTTTGTGTAATTTATTCTGATTTGTTTTCGGGTTTTTTGTTGGGTTTTTTTATAATTTAATATAATAAGTTATTTTATTGTTTACTCCAGTAACTTTTAATATGTGATATTCAAGTCAGTTTGTGTTATAATTTCACTTCTTTCTATTATTTTTTAAAATCACACTGGGTAGTATTAATTAATTCTATATATTGTTATTAGTGTTTTTACTTTAATTTTAATAATTGTCAATTATATTATTTTAACTTGTCTTCATCCACTTCTTTAGCCATTATTTAATGCATTCTTTTAACTGTTATCGATTAATGTTCCTTCCGCTTCTCATTAGTTGACACAGTCGCTGAAGATGGTCCTAGTAAAGGTCCGAAACGTCTGGCCAATAAATGATTGGTGTAACACCTGAGTCTTCATATTCCTGCTACATATCAGATTCCCAAGGAACAAATCAAATAAAAGTATTATATATATATATATATATATATATATATATATATATATATATATATATATATATATATATATATATTCCTGACGTTTCGGTCATTAACGATGACCATCATCAGCGAATTCTAAATACAAAACAAAGAATTATCTTTATAAGAATAACTAAACAGCAATAAAAACAAAAAAAAAGCAAAAAAAAGGACAGGAATCGAAAATGATAACCAAAACAAGAAGTTAAAATCAAATATATAATCCTAAACCGTTGAAAGCAAATGGGGGAAAATCTATTAATAAGAATTTGATTAATATCGTAAAAATAACTAAATTAAATAATAATCCCATGAGTATAAAATATGCATAATAAACATGAATTAAATTTTTATTGTAATACAAAAATTATAAACTATAGCAATAAAGTCGAAAGCAAGGGATGGAGAAATCGATTAATAAGAGTGACAAAAAATGATTAGATAAGCCCATGAGCAGCAAATTTGAATAATAAACATGAATTAAGTTTTAAGCGGAATAAAAGAAATTGAATATAAACTATAGCAAGAAAGAATTATAAGGGCAGGGGGAACAATCCAAAATAACTTAGATCAGGGGCTATGTAATCAAAGCGGATATTAATAGATGGAGCAAAGCAAGTAATTCAATAAAGTTAAATGATCAATTATGCTTAAAGAGAGAAAATGGTGTGGTGATAGTTAGAGAAAAGATAGAAGTATGTGTAATTAAGAGAGTTAGTTATATGTGCCAGGTCGTCTGTCAAACTCAGTATTTCTAATTTTTTCCCTACACCACCTTTTTGACAGACTTACTTTCAATTTCTTATCTAAAAGGTTCTCGCAAAACCCAACAAATTACTGTCCCTTAACCAAAAAAAAAATTCTTAAAACTGCCTTATCTCCCACTTGATAACATCAAATTCAACAAAGTTTTACTCTCGACTCAAATACTTTCCCCAATGCAAGTTTCTTCTAATTTAATTTACTCCTTCGAGAGGTAGCTATCGCTCTCGGGCCGGTGGCGCCCCTGGTTTTGCCCAGGACGCCACCCTGGAGGGTACCACATTTGGCTATTTGTCACCACGCCTCTGCTCCCAAAGCTTGTACTGCGCCGGGAGTATTGCGTTCGACCTTTTTGGAGCACACCTCGTGTCACGCTGGAACCGTGCCAGTGTATACGGATGGCTCCAAGTCCCAAGAGGGGGTCGGCTTCCACGCCGTATCCCCTCTGTTTGAAGTCAGCGGGGCTCTACCAGGCGCTGCGTCTGTCTTCACGGCCGAGCTGGTGGCAATACACCACTCGGTACGGGAGATTACGCGACGTGCCCGGTTCGGAGACCGGATTGTGATCTATAGCGACTCACAAAGTGCCCTGAGTGCTCTCGGGGCATTGGAATCTCCGCATCCCCTGGTTCGCGATATCCGTGACGCCACGGATTATCTTCTGCTGGGTTGCTGGACATGTAGGAATTGCGGGGAATGAGCGCGCCAAAAAGTCTTCGAGGATTCTGCGACCGGACCAGCGTTTCGCTCTTCCTCACACCGACTACATGGCAGGAATACGGGCAGCTCTTCGGACTGCTTGGCAAAGAAGATGGGAGACGGTCGAAGGGAACTTAAAGTTGCGTGCCATTGCGCCGTTACTGTTCCCATGGACCTATCCCCCAATGCCGCGGCGGCTTCAGGTTGCTTTCTGTCGTCTTCGAATCGGACACACTCGTGTGACGCATCGCTACTTGATGGAGCGCTCGCCTGCGCCCTATTGCAACGACTGCGTCGTCCCCCAGACTGTTCGGCACATTCTTGTCGAATGTCCCAGTCTGGGTGATCTTCGCGCATGACACCTGTCCCGGTACCGGGATGGGCGGGGTCGCTACCGCCTGTCCCTTGTACTCGGGACGAGTGCGTGCACCATGACTGGTGGACTTATTGACTTTTGGGGGGAGGCCGGCCTTCTCCCCTTTATTTAAGGTTCCTAATTTTGTTATTGTTTTGTTTGTAGGTTGCACTCTCCTGCACCGGGGTGAGGGGGACCTCTCCCGCTGCCGGAGATTGCTTCGATTGTTAAGTTTTTCCAATTTATATCATTGTTAAGTTTTCATATTTTTACTTTAAAGTAGCCTAGTTCTAGGCTGTCGTGTTTTTCGGCGACTTATGCCCAAGTGGGTAGTTGCCAGATGGGCTCCATAAAATTAAAAAAAAAAAAATCTAATTTAATTAATTATAATCCTCTTGGTGTTTATACTTTCCTTCGACACAAAGAATCGCTCTCATTATGCCTGCGTTCCTCCATTATTTATGAATTCACTTGTGCGACCTGCTAAAGTCGCTATGTAGGCCAAACAAGTCTACAATTAAGATGTAGGATCGCTAAGCATATCGGAGTATCATATAGAACAAGCATTCCTATTTCCAAACCCGAACACTCCTCTATACGAGAACATTCACTAAAACATAACCACCCGCTTGACCTTGATTCCTTTAGTATACTCTCTTCTGCCTCCTCTTCTCTGAATTTTAAAATTCTTGAATCACGTTACATTAAACAAATAAACCCAGAACTCAATAATTATTTATCATCCCTCAAATTATCCACTATATAGACAAACGTACAACCAACTACATCCCCCTTAATAGTTTTCCTTCTGCCTAGTTCTGTCCGTAATATCAGTTGATACTCCCAGCTACAACGCAAAAAGGTTATTGCTCGTGCAGAGAAATTTTTATTTTTATCTGTCCCCTTTATATCTTGCAAACAGATACGAATACCCATACGAAGCTACAGTGTTAGGATTGACGATTACGAAGAGAGGATACACCAAGCATGCGAGAGAAAGAGTAGAAAAAGGAAGAAAGAGACTCGAGCTACTATTTAGGATCAGAGCACTTAAAAGAAAAAACAAGAAGAAAATTCATCAAGCCCTAACCCAGTCAACAATGGTATACCCGGTGATACCATTGTATACAATCTCACAAAGTAATGTTATCGCACTGCAACGAATACAGAACAAGGCAGTTTTGATAATCACGAACAAAAGAAGAATAGACAGAAGAAGACAGCAAGATTTGCATCGCGAAGCAAGAATTCAGCCAATCAACAAGATTATAGAGAAAAGGTCCAAGAAACTCATCCAAACCACGCAACGCGAGATAGGAGAGGAAGAAAGGTCCAAGAAACTCATCCAAACCACGCAACGCGAGGTAGGAGAGGAAGTAATGGCCATGATCACCCAGAGACAAGAAGGGGGAGCACGTAGAGACTCCCCCACCTATACTTCAAAGATCAACGAAGAAAAGGACGAAGTGTTCATATGTTGAGAACAAACAGAGGGAGTAGGGAAACAAAGTTAGAAAAAGCTAGAAATAATAAAACGAAACATAAAAGGATGAACAAGAAACAGGTATAATAAAATAGAAAGGATAAAACTTTATACCAGTGAAGGAAAACAACTAAAACAACGGTTTGAACGCCACAACACAGCAACAATAACACAGGTTTAAAAACATGACATAAAACGAACATAAAAGATAAACCTGATACTCAGGCAACTATTTATATTCATTTGAATTCTAAACTATAACATTTCTAAATGCCAGAGATTAGCGTGACCTCCACGTATACTTTACATTCAACTGCAAATCTTCTACTTCCTTCTTTTCCATCTACACTTTCTTCTATCCTTCACACTGGGCTTAAGACAGCATACGTAGGACAGGGGCTCGAGAGATTGAATGAATAGACAGGATATAGTACACACCGTGGTTCGGATTCCACGTAAAGCTGTAGGTCCGCCGACCACCTTGGTCTCCTTTTAATCTTACACACTACTTCAAACTTTGCTATCCCCCTTCCCCTTTCCTCTTCCTCTCCCTGTCACCCTCTCTCCTATCCAGAAGTCCAACAGGATTCTGGAGGGAGAGGGAAGACTGGGAGGGGCTTGGCGATCTATTCTATCTCACCTTCCACACCTTTTCTACTTTACT
The DNA here is from genome assembly GCA_963969495.1 of Ceratothoa steindachneri. Lineage (NCBI taxonomy): Eukaryota > Metazoa > Arthropoda > Malacostraca > Isopoda > Cymothoidae > Ceratothoa > Ceratothoa steindachneri. The sequence continues at coordinate 9,186,203 of OZ018326.1, read as the reverse complement.
TTACTTTACTTAACTTTATTGAATTACTTGCTTTGCTCCATCTATTAATATCCGCTTTGATTACATAGCCCCTGATCTAAGTTATTTTAGATTGTTCCCTCTTATCTTATAATTCTTTCTTGCTGTGGTTTATATTCAATTTCTTTTATTCCGCTTAAAACTTAATTCATGTTTATTATTCAAATTTGCTGCTCATGGGCTTATCTAATCATTTTTTGTCACTCTTATTAATCGATTTCTCCATCCCTTGCTTTCGACTTTATTGCTACAGTTTATAATTTTTGTATTACAATAAAAATTTAATTCATGTTTATTATGCATATTTTATACTCATGGGATTATTATTTAATTTAGTTATTTTTACGATATTAATCAACGGTTTAGGATTATATATTCCATTCTAACTTCTTGTTTTGGTTATCATTTTTGATTCCTGTCCTGTTTTTTTAGGCTTTTTGTTTTTATTGCTGTTTAGTTATTCTTATAAAAATAATTCTTTGTATTTAGAATTAGCTGATGATGGTCATCGGTAATGACCGAAGCGTCCGGAAAATTAAATGTTCGTAACCATCGCATATGTCTTCATAATCCTACTACGAATAAGGTTCCCAAGGATAGACTCCATCACCTATATATATATATATATATATATATATATATATATATATATATATATATATATATATATATATATATATATATAAATAATTGTACATCTATCAAGAAAATATAAAGCAAGCGGTTCGTCGGAGTCTCGCGCATTCACGAAGATACGCTTGCCGAGAATAATTATCCGCCAAAACAGTCACATTGGGATACAACAGGCAAGCTAAACAAATACAGGCCTTGACCAGCAAAATTTCCCCAAGAACTGTATGAGACCAAAGATTCCCTATAATTAAGATAAATCTGAGACATGGGAAATATATAGGTAGAACAGGCATACATAGCTATCGGAACCACGCTCAAGGGATGGAAGTAACGAACAAATTAAATCACTGGGTCAGCCCCACGGACAATTCAATGTCACGCCCCTTGGAAACGGCACACAATATATATATATATATATATATATATATATATATATATATATATATATATATATATATATATATATATATATAGAGAGAGAGAGAGAGAGAGAGAGAGAGAGAGAGAGAGAGAGAGAGAGAGCGAGAGACACTTTCATTCGGCAGTTAATTCATTCGATCATAAATTCAAAAATTAAGTAGTCAAGGTCAGTCAATCAGAATCAGCCAATCAGAGAATCACTGTCTCATAGTAGCGTTACAAAACCTCAATAAATCACCTAAATCCTGCTGCCTTCATACTAGATATTTCACGTCAAAACAGAATCCTACTCACTGACCGCAAAGAACTCGAGACGTTCCGCTTGCCCCTTTTTAGTAGGCCAATTTAAGAATAAAGTCTTTTTCTTTTGCTGCGTCCCTTTCGAAGTCTTTTTTCTTATCCCGATCAGGAAGACACCTTCGGTAAGCTCAGCCTAACCCATAATCCCTCGTGAGAAACTATAAGGAGTCAGAACTAATTCAGCAATGGCATAAAGTAGGCACACTACTTTAAGTCCTCATTACCAGTCGAGTAAACTCTTCTGAACCTTTTCCAACACACTTACATTTGGCCTCACATAAACTGGTGAACCCCTTTTAGGCCGAACAGTGAAGGTGACGAAGAAATGGACAAGGAGAGACGCAGTTCGTAAATGCTATTACCATCAAGCCCTCTCCCCCATCTTTAATGAGAGAGCAGTTGCAGGCTGGTTCCAGATTTTGGATGCCCAATTTCACATTTCAGGATTAATGAAGGAGTAAACTAAATTCTTTCATGTATTGGCTGCACTTCCTCCCGAGACTTTCTACCGTCTCTCGGCGGCCATCATATCTACCCAAAATTACCAGCTTTTAAGGACTAAAGTGATTGGTCTCTTCGAGAAATCTAAAACCGAGCTCTTCTAGAAGCTCATTGCATCCTCCACTCTCACGGGTCAACCATCTACCAATTTAGAGGAACTAAGAAGAACTGCCCTAAAGGTAGGAGGTTGCGAGACACAAGTTTATTAAATACCTGCCGGTCGACATCGCGCCTATAATTGCCACACAAAAGGAACTAACCTTTGCACAATTCGGAAGATTCGCGGATGAACTAATGACATTCTATAGAGCGCAGTGCCTTAATGTAAATACCTGCAGTGAGTCACTAGAACGCAGTGCCCCTTCCGTGTCCGATGCGTATATGCGTAATGTTAAAAAAATTACAATTGATAATTATATAAATAATGTAAATTCGGCGGGAAATGCGCGGTCACGGCCAATGGGTGCGTACCGTAATGGGAACCGTCCCAATTTTGTGTAGCGAACGAATTATCACAGAGCTCATAATATTTCGGTAGGATTGCGACCTTTTCGCAGGAACCAAAGACCTGTAGTCTACCGTTCACATTTGTACTTTAGTTAGAATGCGAAATTCTGCAAACCATGGTGTAGGTGGCCAAAGAGAGGAGAACGCGTGCAGATGCAACCTTCCTCCAGAACATCTTCGCCAGCCCCAGCGAAAAGCTAGCAGGACATTCCATTGCGAGCGTGGCTGCTGGTATGCCATCTGTTTTCAAAGGGGCCACTAATTGATACGGAGGCGAGTGTGTCGATAATTCTGGCTAAATTGGTGAATTCGGGTGAATTGCGCCAGTTCAGTGTCAATATTATAAGGGCTAATGGCGAAAAAATAAAAGTGCAGGGCAAGGTACACGTATATAGTTATCCATAGTCTTCGCAGATCATTTAGGTGGTCGTTTGTGGTTGCGAATACCATTTCACCGTTATTAAGAATTGAATTTATATAGCATTTTAATCGCTTAGTGGACTGTGCGCGTGGAGAACTTATCGACGAACAAACCAAACTCGTATCAGAAGTGAAACTATCAGGAGAGCCTGCGGTAGCTTTAATCATTAATGATTTACAGCACCTACCGCCCTATTGCAGGGCCATATTGGGGAAGTATGGTGCTTTTTACAGTCCTGCGCAGGCTAATCCTTCCCTATCTTCGCCGAACTCAGTGACGCACACAATTGAGACTGGTATTTCTCCACCGACATTCGTGCGGCCGAGAGCCCTTTCAATGGAGAAGTTGCAGATTGCCAAAGCAACATTCTAAATACTATTGAAGGAAGGAGTCGTGCTCCCATCAAAATCACCATGGGCGTCGCCGATTCACATGGTCCTGAAGAAGTCACTATGTGAATACAGGGTGGTCGGCGATTTACGAGCGATCAATGCGATGATAAAGACTGACAGATATCCATTGCCTCGAATTCAAAGTTTGGGAAACCACCTCAATGGCAAAAGTATTTTTTCGAGGTTGGATCTGGTTTGTGCTTACTATCAAATCCCTATGAACCCGGCGGACATGGAGAAGACTGCGTTGATAACGCCGTTTTGCTTATGGAATTACGTGAAGCTTCCATTCGGCCTCCGGAATGCAAGTTTCACGTTCCAAGGACACATGGATAACCTGTTTCGGGGATTAAGGTTCGTTTATGCATATATATATAGACGACATCCTGATATCGTCGGACAATATGGACGACCACTTAAGGCATTTGGACCAAGTCTTCAAAATTCGGGGCAAAAAAGGTCTGAGGATATTCCTGAGGAATCCTTTGAGACCATATTCTAGAGCCGGGATGCTGCTTCGCAAGCAATCATAGCAAGTCGTGATATCTCAGAAGGCCGCCGACTGGACTTTACCTCCAGAAGTGGAGAACCCTTCAATGACAGGTTTACTTTGAGTGAGTTGCGTTACGCTCTCACTTCGTGCACGGACACCGGCCCTAGGCAAGACGATGTCCCGTCCGCAATGCTTTACACCTGGGTGAGCGAGCAATGAAATTTCTGTTAGATTTTTTCAATAGGATCTGGGTAGATGGTATCCTCCCAGATTCCTGGTGAATCGCTACTGTGCTCACTTTTCACAAACCAGGGAGAGATCACTCTACCCCAGCCAGTTTCTGCCCAATCTCTCTAACCTCCCGCGTGTGCAAATTGATGGATAAATTGGTAAATATTAGATTAACCTTCTTTCAGGACAGGGGAGGCCAACTGCCTCTTGCACAATGCGGTTCCCACAAGTTCCACTTCGCGTAGGATGCTTTGCTCCCAATGATAAATGCCGTCTGCGAGTCCTTACTTCGTAGACAGCAATACGCCACGGTGTTTTTCGATCTGGAGAAGGTCTATGATACCGCATGGCGATACGGTATCATGGAAACTCGCCACACGATGGGGGCGAGTGGACACCTCCCAGTCTTTATATCTGATTTTTTACGACACGTCGAATCCGCCTACGGTTGAGGGGGGCCTCTTCTTCCCAATGAAGCAGGAAGAGGGTGTCCCGCAGGAAAGTGTCCTCAGTGTCACACCCTTTGCCTTGAGCATCAACGGCATCTCCTCTGTGCTGCAGAAAAATGTTCCTGCCACGCTCTTCGTGGACAACCTTCCTATCTCTATTGGTGCGGCCCAGATGCCAACTCTGCAGCGTCGACTCCAACAGGCATTGAACCGCGTATCTCGCTATGCCTAAGTGCACAAGCTTCAGTTTTCCTTGGACAAGACTAATGTGGTGCATTTCTGCCGCCATCCAAGGCTCCACCATGACTCAGACTTGTTTTTCAATGGGGTACGACTGGAAGTGGTGGACTCACACCGTTTCCTTGGTCTTGTATTTTATTTGACTGACGTCTTACCTGGCAGGCTCATATTCGTAGCCTTAGGATCTCTTGTACCTGCACCATGGATATTCTTCGTTCCGTGACGTTCAACGCCTAGGGTTCGTGATAGGGCTACTGACTTACTTTTTTGTCGATCTTTTATTCGTTCGAAGGTCGATTACGGCAGCGAGGTTTATGCATCCGCAGCTGAGCGTGTATTGTGAAATGTTGACTCGTTCCACCACTCCGGTTTTCGTCTGATGACCGGTGCCTCCCACACTTCTCCCATGAGAGTCTACTTATCGATGCTAGGGAGATGCCACTCGCTTTGTGCCGTGCACAGTGCATTATTCGCCTTTACGCGCAAGCCCGGCGCCTCCTTTATTCTCCAACAGCTCTAACTGTATCTCCATCTCATCTTGACTGTGCCTCTGCCACTCAGAGACGTCAATCATACCATAAGCCCTTTGGGTTTAGGGCTAGGAAACTCCTTCGAGAGTTTGAATATTTACCGCCACTCCTCCGCTCCAAAAGCTTCTACTGTCCCAGGAGTATTGCTTTCGGCCATTTTGGAGCACACTTCTTGTCACCTTGGAACCGTGCCAGTGTAAACGGATGGCTCCAAGTCCCAAGAGGGGGTCTGCTTCCACGCCGTATCCCCTCTGTTTTAAATCAGCGGGGCTCTGCTAGGCACTGCGTCTGTCTTCACGGCCAAGCTCGTTTCAATCGCGATGTGCCCTGTTAAGAAACCAGATTGTGATATATAGCGACTTGAGTGCTTTTGGGGCATTGGAATCTGTGCATCATCTGGTTCGCGATATCCGTGACACCACAGTTTTTGCGACCCGGGCGTATTTCGAGATTATCTTTTGCTGGGTTCTTGGACATGTTAGAATTGCTGGGAATGAGCACGCCGATGAGGGCTCCAAAGAATCCGCGAGGACTGGCCGACCGGACCAGCGTTTCACTCTTCCTCACACCGACTAAATAGAAGAAATACGGGCTGCCATCCGGGCGGCTTGGCAAAGACGATGGGAAACGGTCGAGGGGAACTTAAAGTTACGTGCCATTCCGCCTCGACTGTTCCCATAGATCTACCCCCTAATGCCGCGACGGCTTCATGCTGCTTTCTATCCTTTCCGAATTGGGCACAATCGCGGGAGGCACCACCATTTGATGGAGCGCTCGCTTCCGCCTTACTGCGACCACTGCGTTGTGCCCCAGACTTTTCTGCACATTGTTGCTTGTCCCAGTTGTGATCTTCGCATACTCTACCTGTCCCGATACCCGGACGAGCGGAGTCGCTGCCGCTTGTCACTTGTACTCGCCACCCCCGTAAGGGGCGCGGCGAGTTGCCATCCTGGCCACCGTGCTGACGGAATCCAGCGCTCCGTCCGGCCCCAGCTTAGCCTCTCTTCCTTCCTTCAAAACACTTGTTTCCTCTCTTTTCACACAACCTCTCCCACAACTTTCTCTGGTCAGCCTCTAATTTCACAGGGTAGATGCTGACCTTCTTTTCAGCCAACCGTCCCGCATCGGGGCTGAGGGGGTGGGGGATAATGTTCCCTAACCCCTGAGCTCCGGTCTGAGGTAGCTGGTTTTTAACAACCTGCTTCATCCCCACCCATACCTTCCTCACATCCCTTTTCTTCTCCTCTTCACAATCTATATATTTTACGCCGTGTTCAAGGTGGAGCCGCCATGCCGATGGACTGCCAGGCCACCAGGCGGGAGGGGTGGTCCCAAATGGCAGCGCCTGGCTCTGCCGGGCTTGTAAGCACCTCTCGCAGTCCGGGCTACTGCGAGAGGTGTGCGCTATTGCATCGCGTGTTAAAAAAAGGGTCACCATGCCCAATGATGAAGACCAAAAAAAAAAAACTCAACCCCCAACTTTCCCTGAAACATCAACGGAGCCGCCCTCGGGCAGCTCCAGCTAATTTTGAGGTTCCCCCCCCCGGTGCTTGCACAGGGGACCCTCCATATTTCTCTAACCGGAAAGGAGGCTTACTCCTCTCCTTCGCCTACGGGTGCAGGGGACTCCCCCTCACCCCCTTCTCTGGAGGTGCTTTCGGGCACCTCCCTTTTCCCAGCGGCAGTCCCCTCTTTTCTTTCCAAGGGGACTGCCAAGAAAGCCAGCAGGCAGCCCTTAGCCAGCCGCTCCCCATCGAAGCGGCTCGGTAGGGCAAACCCCCTTAGAGGGGAGAGGGAAGCCAGGCCCCTTCGGTCGCTTCCCTCAAAAGACCTGCTGGCAAGAATTTTAAACCTTGCCGGGGTCAAGGCCTGTGGCTCCGCACACAAGACTGGCGACACTGCCAAGGGGACCTGCGATGTCCTGGGAGGGGATGGCCAACTGGAGGCTCCTCCTGTGATAGACATGGTCCTTGAGGAGACCCAGCCTCAGACGGTAGGGCCTTCCATGGGGGGGAATTCAAGCTCGGTGCCAAGCACCGAACCCGAATCCGCCCCTATGCAAGGTCCTCCTCAAATGGCTGAGGGCTCCGATGCAGTAAAAGGAGGGGAGGGATCTCCTCCGACAGGTGCCCCTACGACAACCAGGACCTTCTCCATTTCGGAGAGGGACCTGGCTGAGGCAAGTCCATCTGGCCTGGGGGCTTCTGCCGGCGGAGGTGAGAAGCGGGTTCATTTCCCGCCTTCCTCTCCAAAAAAGAAAAAGACTAAAAAGACGAAAAAGACTCTGGGCTCCTCTCCATCCGCGGGGGCTGCGGGGACGGATGGGTCTGCTACCACTTTGGTAGGGAACCAAGCCAACATCGGCACATCCGGCCCCTCTACCCCCTCGTGTGCGGAGCCCCTGACCAAGACTAACACCAAGAGTGCACATGGCGGATCGATGACATCGGGGCCCCTCATTCAGAGGTTATCTGGCGTTTTCGAGCCCGCTGGCTTCAAACGCTTCCTCGTTATTCGCTCCACTAATGGCACCATGTTGTCCAAGGGCAACATGATCCATCAGAGGAGAGGATTAGCTAGTGCAATTGGTAGAGAGCCGAAGGTGACCCGTTTCTCGGACGGCAGCCTTCTGGCGAATGCGGCGAATCCCGCCGAGGCGGCCAAGATAACTGCTCTTCGCACACTTCATGGCACCCCGGTGAGTGTGACGCCGCAATCTACCTTAAACTTCCTGAAAGGAGTAGTTTATACGAGATAACTCGTGGACTACATAGATGCCCACACATTAGAGTTGGCCGACCATGCGGCGGTCAAGGTCGAACGTGTGATGAGAAAACAGGGAGGGGCTTCGAGACCCACCCCTACACTTTTCGTCACGTTCGACTGTGACAAGCTCCCTGAGTCGGTGCGTGCCGGTTGGTACCGCTACCGCGTAAAGGCATTCGTGCCACTGCCGCGGCGGTGCTATTACTGTCACCGCTTCGGCCATACGAATCGCTCATGTAGACGTGCAAAGTCTGGGTCACCCGAAGTCTGTGTAAATTGCTCCAAGGTCGCACACGATAAGTCCAAATCGTGTGTGGCCAAGTGTGTCAATTGCGGAGATCCGCACCCTGCTTCTTCGAAGCAATGTGGTGCATATCTCCTGGAGAAAGAAATCCTGGCCGTTCAGGCCCAGGATAGACTCTCATTCCGCGAGGCTAAGGACTTGGTCGTGGCGCGCCCAGCTCTGCCTGGGACGTCATATGCCTCAGTAGCTAGAAAGGCACCCTCTGCTCCTGGCCCATCCAGGCCAACGAGCACGGTTGTTTCCAAGCCCATTCAGAGCCCTTCTGCGGGCTCTACCCAACCCGGGCGCTCCCCTGGTAAAGCTGGCGGCAAAAAGGGTTCATACCCAACCCCGGCTAAAACCAGGGCTCCCCCCCTCTTCCCCCAGCGTGACCGTTTCCCGCAAGGCTAAACGTCCACGCGCCTCCACCGAGTCGTTAGACTCACAGGAGGCAACACCCCTGCAGATTGTCGCTAGGCCATCTTCGGGGGTTCCTAAAGCTGTCCCCCGAAAGGAGGACAGCAACAAAGGAGCTTCGGCTCCTTCGCCCACGCCCCGAAGTGGAGCGAGTGGCTCGAAGACGGTGGTTCCTCGAAAAGAGGGCCCCCTGCCTCCGAAGCCGCAACGCCCGCCTAAGGTTTCGAGGTGGAGGGAGGAAAAGACTCGCATGGCGAGCCCAAGCGCTTTGACCGGCCAACAGCGCCCGGGGTTCTGCCCCCGGGAAGCGTACTGCCATTCCCGTGAGGGTCTTCAGTTCGAGGAGGGCCCCCGCGTCTCCTCCGAGCTAGGCCTGGAGGGCATATTCCTTCAATGTAATTGCCTTGGACTCCGGGCCAACTGGGAGGACCTGCGGAGGCTCGTCTCGTCCCGCTCCCCGTTAGCTATCTTTTTGCAGGAGACCATGCTAGGCGCGTGCCCCCTGCCTGCCCTCCCGGGGTACAAGGGTCTTGCGACCCCACCACCGCGGGATCGCCAAGAAAGGGGATGCGCGGTTTACACCCGGCATGATGTCTCCGTTCTTCCTTTCTCTTTTGATACCTCCTTTCAGGCAGTGGCTGTGCAGCTGCACCTGGATAGGAGGTATACTATCATTTCTGCGTACATTCCACCGTCAGCTGACTTCGACGCGGGAGACTTCCACCGCGTCGTGGCACGGTTGCCGAGGCCCTATCTCTTGCTTGGAGATCTGAACGGCAGGCATCCTCTCTGGGGAAATTACTCCATAAATCCCAGGGGACAAGTCCTTGCCGATCTGATCGAAGAGCTTGAGATGGGTGTCCTAAACGTGGATGAGTTTACGCATCACTGTCCGAGAACCGCTTCATTTTCTTGCCTTGACCTATCTTTGTGCTCTTCGGATGCACAGCCTGATTTTGATTGGGGGGTGGTCGATGACCTCCATGGTAGTGATCACTTTCCCATTCAAATATCATTTTCCTAGCAACTGCCGCCTGAGAGCCAACCTCGGTGGTGCTTGGCGCGGGCGCGGTGGCCTGCATTTCAGGAAATGACTGAATTCTCTATCTCATTCGAGGAGTTTAGGTCGGTAGATGAGGCCGTTGAGTTCTTCTCCGGCAACCTCATCGCCGTGGGCCTGACTTCTATTCCTAGGACGTCTGGCCGTTTTGCACGCCGACCACTCCCATGGTGGTCGGCCGAGTGTGAGACGGCCCTCAAACAGAAGCGTTATGCCTACATGCGCTATAAGCGCCGCCCGAACGATTTCACTGTCGCTGAATTTCGTCGGGCTAGGGCTAGGTTCCGGTATATTTCGAAGCACGCCCACCGCTCTTCTTGGCGGGCATACGTGTCTTTACTTAACGGGAAGACCCCTTTAGCTGAGGTGTGGAAGCGAGTCAAAAGGATTCGGGGCAAGTTCTCGCAGGACCCCCCTCCAGTTCTCCAGGAGAATGGGACCGCAATCTCGGACCCCCCCGCGTCCGTGGCGGAATCCTTAGCGACCGCTTTTTCCGCATTTTCTAGCCGTGATGCTGCTCCGCCAGCATTCAATGCACGTCGTGATGTCGCAGGAAGGCCGCCGGCTGGACTTTACCTCCAGAGGCGGAGAACCCTTCAACGACAAGTTTACTGTAAGCGAGTTGCGTTCCGCTCTCGCTTCGTGCGCGGACACCGCCCATGGTCCGGACGATGTCCCGTACGCCATGCTTCGACACCTAGGTGAGCGAGGCATGGCCTTTCTGTTAGATTTGTTCAACAGGATCTGGGTGAAGGTCTTCTCCCAGACTCCTGGTGAATCGCTACTGTGCTTGCCTTTCGCAAACCGGGGAGAGATCACTCTACCTCGACCGGTTTCCGCACAATCTCTCTAACCTCTTGCGTGTGCAAATGGATGGAGAAATTGGTAAATGTTAGATTAGCCTTTTTTCCTGGACAGCGGAGGCCATCTGTCTTCCGCACAGTGCGGCTTCCGTAAGTTCCACTCCACGTCGGATGCTCTGCTCCGACTGGAAAATGCCGTCTGCGAGGCTTTCCTTCGTAGACAGGACTACGCCACGGTGTTTTTCGATCTGGAGAAGGCCTATGATATCGCACGGCGATACGGTATCATGGAGACTCTCCACACGATGGGGGCGAGGGGACGCCTCCCAATTTTTATATCTGAATTTTTGCGAGATCGTCGATTCCGCGTACGGGTGGGGGGAGCCCTCTCCAGCCCAAAGGAGCAGGAAGAGGGTGTCCCGCAGGAAAGTGTCCTCAGTGTCACACTCTTTGCCCTGAGCATCAACGGCATCACCTCGGTGCTACCGGAAGATGTTCTCGCTACGCTCTACGTGGATGACCTTTCAATCTCTTTTGGCGCGGCCCAGATGCCAACTCTAGAGCGTCGACTCCAATAGGCATTGAACCGCGTCTCTCGCTGTGCCGAAGTGCACAAGTTTCGGTTTTCTTTGGCCAAGACTAAGGTGGTGCACTTCTGCCGTCATCCACGGCTTCACCCCGACCCAGATTTTTTTCTTAAAGGGGTGCGCCTGGATGTGGTTGAGTCACACCGTTTCCTTGGTCTTGTATTCAACCGCCCCCTTACCTGGGAGGCTCATATTCGCAGCCTTAGGGTCTCTTGTACCCGTGCCATGGACATTCTCCGTTCCGTGACGTTCAGCGCTTGGGGCGCTGATAGGGCTACTGCCTTACTTTTTTAGCGATCCTTTGTTCGTTCGAAGCTCGACTACGGATGCGAGTTTTATGCATCCGCAGCCGAGCGTTTATTGCGGAAGGTGGATTTTATCCACCACACCGGCCTTCGCCTTGCGACCGGTGCCTTCCGACCGGTGCCTTCCGCACTTCCCCCATTGAGAGCCTGTTGGTTGATGCTGGGGAGATGCCACTCGCTCTGCGCCGCGTGCAGTGTATCACTCGACTGTATGCGCGAGCCCGGCGCCTCCCTCAGTCGCCAACAGCTCTCACTGCATCCGCAGCTGATCTCGATGGTGCCTATGCCGTCGAGAGACGCCAGTCATACCCTAAGCCTTTTGGGTTTAGGGCCAGGAAACTCCTTCGAGAGGTAGATATCGCTTTGGGGCCGGTGGCGCCCGTGGTTTTGCCCAGGACGCCACCCTGGAGGGTACCACATTTGGCTATTTGTCGCCACGCCTTTGCTCCCAAAGCTTGTACTGCGCCGGGAGTATTGCGTTCGACCTTTTTGGAGCACACATCGTGTCACGCTGGAACCGTGCCAGTGTATACGGATGGCTCCAAGTCCCAAGAGGGGGTCGGCTTCCACGCCGTATCCCCTCTGTTTGAAGTCAGCGGGGCTCTACCAGGCGCTGCGTCTGTCTTCACGGCCAAGCTGGTGGCAATACACCACTTGGTACGGCTGATTACGCGACGTGCCCGGTTCGGAGACCGGATTGTGGTCTATAGCGACTCACAAAGCGCCCTGAGTGCTCTCGGGGCATTGGAATCTCCGCATCCCCTGGTTCGTGATATCCGTGACGCCACGGTTTTGGCAAGCCGGGAAGATGTCGAGATTATCTTCTGCTGGGTTCCTGGACATGTAGGAATTGCGGGGAATGAGCGCGCCGATGAGGGTGCCAAAGAGTCCGCGAGGACTCTGCGACCGGACCAGCGTTTCGCTCTTCCTCACACCGACTACATGGCAGGAATACGCGCAGCTCTTCGGACTGCTTGGCAAAGAAGATGGGAGACGGTCGACGGGAACTTAAAGTTGCGTGCCATTGCACCGCGACTGTTCCCATCGACCTATCCCCCAATGCCGCGGCGGCTTCAGGTTGCTTTTTGTCGTCTTTGAATCGGACACACTCGTGTGACGCATCGCTACTTGATAGAGCGCTCGCCTGCGCCCTATTGCAACGACTGCGTCGTCCCCCAGACTGTTCGGCATATTCTTGTCGAATGTCCCAGTCTGGGTGATCTTTGCGCACGATACCTGTCTCGGTACCGGGATGGGCGGGGTCGCTACCGCCTGTTCCTTGTACTCGGGACGAGTGCGTGCACCATGACTGGTGGACTTATTGACTTTTGGGGGGAGGCCGGCCTTCTCCCCTTTATTTAAGGTTCCTTTTTTTTGTTATTGTTTTGTTTGTAGGTTGCCCCCTCCTGCACCGGGGTGAGGGGGACCTCCCCCCGCTGCCGGAGATTGCTTCGATTGTTAAGTTTTTCCAATTTATATCATTGTTAAGTTTTCATGTATTTACTTTAAAGTAGCCTAGTTCTAGGCTGTCGTGTTTTTCGGCGACTTATGCCCAAGTGGGTAGTTGCCAGATGGGCTCCATAAAATTAAAAAAAAATAAAAATTGTACTCGGCACTGGTTATTTTGTGTGTTATTGCATTAGATTTTAAAGTAGCCTAGTACTAGGCAGTTTTTAATACGGCGACTAATGCCCAAGTAGGCAGTCGTCAGATGAGCTCTTAAAAAAAAATCGGGACTGGTTCGTTCACATCAACTTGTAGACCACAAGTCATTATTATTGGCTTTTTGGTCGCCATTAAATGCAAAAACGGACAGACAACAACACCATTGGAAGGCTATTTTAAAGTATATTAGCGACATTAAATATTTGCATGCTCAAGACAACGTAGTTGCTGACTGCCTATCTAGGAACGTCAATTCGGTTCAAGTGGACTGATTTGACCTCCAGGCTTTGGTAGCAGCACAATACGATGAAGAGTTCCACTCGAGATTAAAATCCTTCCCTTTTCCCGGTGAAACTCAAGTATGTGCGAAATGGCATCAAAATACCCACGGCCGTTTGTCTCTAAATCGTGCCGGAGGACTATTTTCTGTCATTTACTTAATTTGTCAAGGCATCACTTCGCCTTATCAAATCTCGAAATATCTGGCATAATATAGACAGGGATATTCGCTTCTGGACAAGGAAGTACCTCTCATATCAATCTTCAATATCAATAGCCACACGAAATCCCCAACCCTGCCCATTGATATTCCATCTTCAAGGTTTGAAACAGTGCATATTGATATAGTTGGACCACTTTCACCGTGTACACTCCCTGGACAATCCTACCTTTCGCACAATCAATATTTACTATCATGCACTGCCCGAGCTACAAGATGGATTGTAGCGCTGCCGATTCTGGACATAAGTGCCGCAACGGTCGCGTTGGCTTTCCTAGACCTAAGCCCTTTGGGTTTAGGGCCAGGAAACTCTTCCAAAGCTAGATATAGCTCTCGGGCCGGTGGCGCCCCTGTTTCTGCCCAGGACGCCGCCCGGGAGGGTACCACATTTGGCTATTTGTCGCCACGTCTCTGCTCCCAAAGCTTGTACGGCGTCGGAAGTATTGCGATCGACCTTTCTGGAGCACACCTCGTGTCACGCTGTAACCGTGCCAGTGTATACGGATGGCTCCAAGTCCCAAGAGGGGGTCGGCTTCCACGCTGTATCCCCTATGTTTAAAGTCAGCGGGGCTCTGCAAGGCGCTGCATCTGTCTTCACGGGCGAGCTGGTGGCAATACACCACTCGGTACGGGAGATTACGCGACGTGCCCGGTTCGGAGACCGGATTGTGATCTATAGCGACTCACAAAGCACCCTGAGTGCTCTCGGAGCATTGGAATCTCCGCATTTCCTGGTTCGCGATATCCGTGACGCCACGGTTATCGCGAGCCGGGCAGATGTCGAGATTATCTTCTGCTGGGTTCCTGGACATGTAGGAATTGCGGGGAATGAGCGCGCCGATGAGGGCGCCAAAGGGCGCGAGGACTCTGCGACCGGACCAGCGTTTCGCTCTTCCTCACACCGACTACATGGCAGGAATACGGGCAGCTCTTCGGACTGCTTGGCAAAGAAGATGGGAGACGGTCGAAGGGAACTTAAAGTTGCGTGCCATTGCGCCACGACTGTTCCCATGGACCTATCCCTCAATGCCACGACGGCTTCAGGTCGCTTTCTGTCGTCTCCGAATCGGACACACTCGTGTGACGCATCGCTATTTGGTGGAGCGCTCGCCTGCGCCCTATTGCGACGACTGCGTCATCCACCAGACTGTTCGGCACATTTTTGTCAAATGTCCCAGTCTAGGTGATCTTCGCGCACGACACCTCTCCCGGTACCGGGATGGGCGGGGTCGCTACCGCCTGTCCTTTGTACTCGGGACGAGTGCGTGCACCATGACTGGTGGACTTGTTGACTTTTGGGGGGAGGCCGGCCTTCTCCCTTTCATTTAACTAGGTTTAGTTGTTATTTTTGTTATTTTGTTATTGTTATTGCTTCCTAAGTGTTATTTCTTTTTATTGTTGTTTTCTGTTAAAAAAATTTAAAGTAGCCTAGAACTAGACTGTTTGTTTACGGCGACTTATGCCTAAGTGGGCAGTCGCCAGATAGCCCCTTAAGAAAAAAAAAGGCTTTCCTCAATGGGCGGATTTCCAGATTTAGAGTCCCGCTTTAAGTAGAGATCGACAGAGGCTCCCAATTTGAATCCGAGCTATTCAATTATCCTTTTGGGTATTCGCTCCTTGCCTAATGACTCGTGATTTTCGCCTTCTACGGCAGTCACGGAAACAACATTTTTATGCCGGATACCCTTAGTTTCGTCATCATCATCGAAGACCGAGTTAATTTTTTTATTTAATAATTAGCGTCAACCATGGTACAAGTCTATTTCACACAGGCATCCCTAGGACACTTGTACTCGATGCCAAGCCTTTCGTACCCAAAGATCTCTGTGAGGCGAGTCATGTGTGGGGCCGAATTGACCGCGTTCGCAAACCACTGGAAGCGCCATATGCTGACCCTTTTCCGGCAATCGAGCGCGACCACAAAGTTTACAAATCGGAATTCCCTGTGTGCGCGCCACAAATTTATTATGCCGTTCCTTTACTTCTATCATTGGCTGCAGTATAAGTTAATTAGATTTCTAACCATACCTACAGCTTTGTGCGCGCACCCACAACATTATATACTTCCGTATTTCATTTGTTATTATTGACGGCATAACATAGATTTCAGAGGGGTCAGCAGTCCTGAGATTCTGTACGTAAGAGCATGCTTAGAAATCTTATTAACTTATACTGCAGCCAATGATAGAAGTAAAGGAACTGTATAATAAAGTTGTGGCGCGCACATATGCACGCAAACATAATTTTGTTCGCATTGAGGGCTGCAGGTCCTGCGTCCGAACGCTCTAAATTAGTTCCGAATTTATTTAAAGTACCTCTATGTTTATTCATATGTTACTCGTAACACACTCCACGTTCTCGCGGCGAACTCCTGTGGTGCTGGAGCCACATTATAGAATCGAATATGATTCAAAAATACCTCAAAGATGAGCATTTTGAAGTCTTAGGAAATTCTATAATTGGTTCACAGTAAACCATAGCATATTAAAATATATTTATTTATATATATATATATATATATATATATATATATATATATATATATATATATATATATATATATATATATATATATATATATATATATATATATATATATTTGTTTATAATTGTAAGGCGTAGATACTAATTATGTATTAAACAGTCCGTTTTCTCGGGCCGTAGTACTGTGAGGATCGAACAAAGTAAAACAGTCGAATGACAGATTTAAACGGTTCACGCAAAATCATCGGGGAACGTTTATCCTTTAGGCGCTTGACTTTACCTCCTTTTGCAAATACAATGTACGAGAGAAATAATCATAACACTAAAACTTTAGCAGTCATTCGGAAAATCTCGAATCTTTAAAGAGAAGATGATTTTTTTTAGGGAGGGGGCTGAAAGGTACGGCTCGCGGTTACTCCTCCCACGATCGGGGGGGGGGGCACATAAGAGGAGGAGGCCCGTGGCCGACTTGCTCCTGGAGAAACTCTCCACACTTCTGACTCTCAGTTCAAGTAAACCGATATTGAAGTGTTTAATGGGAAGTCCGGAACAAGCTTTAGAAGAGGGTTTATAGCTATGGGAGACGGAAAGTTTTGAGTTAAAAAAGGACAGATTGGTGAAGAGGCAGATTGAGCAACCTCGGTAGTCATCATGCTTAATTCCTTTCTCCCACTTTAGCACCTATGTTCCTCATACATAAGCGGGAGGACCGCCTAATCTCTGTTCTCTTATTCTCTTTATCTTTCATTCATGTGTTTATTGTAGCATTCATGCCGATTTGAGTTTTCTTAGCTCTGAGCTTTGTTTATGTATTGTTATGTTGCTTGTTTTTACTTTGTTGTTATCACTTTTTCACTTTAGTTTAACTTGTTCACTTGTTTTTCTATTAATTTCCACTTCACTAACATTTTTTTAAACTTTTTAATACTATAGTTTACTTATTACACTTTTAGTTTACTAAATTCGCTTTATTTCTGTTTTACTCTTAACTTTCACTTTACTATCATTTTTGTTGAAATTTTAATATTGTTCCCCTTTTACACTTTTAGTTAATTTTGTTTGCATTATTCCTGTTTACACTTGATCTGTGTTGTCTTCTTAGTCGGTTGTTTCTTCCTATTTAGGTTGTTTAAATTCGGTTGTCTTATTAGGGTAACAATCTGGTGTCTTGGTTGGTTATTTCGTGGGTTAGGTTTGCATATAATCGGGTAAATATCTTTATCGTTATGCTTGTTTCTTCTCTCTTTTTGAATTTCTACTTAAGTAAACATTGGAACCTTCTCGATTCTCAGCTGTTGTCTGCCGCTGGGAAATCGAGTGTTAAAGGGGACTCCAACCCTGGTGCTTGTGTGCTCTGCAAATATCGGAGGTAGATCGTCTATCTTCCTCCATATTTTCTCCGCTCTGTTCCTGATGTTGATATTGAGCGTTTCTAATCTTGCTTCGTAGTGTAGATCCTGTAGTCTTCTCCTCTCTCTCTCCTACGTGTGTTCCGTTTTTTGGTCCTTGTTTCACCGTTGATAGGGATTGGCGGGTATAGTAGTACCCCTCTTCCTAGTGCAAGATAGATTTTTCTTTTATTTTTCATGCCCAACCCTCTTAGATTATACAGTAGGTTAAGCATCGGAATTGCCTTGTTCTTTCTCTCCGTTATATGTTGTTTGTATCCTCTTGTTATTTTGAGTCCTAGCACTTTGCCCTCACTATGATATCTGTAGTTCTGATCTTCAACTACAATTTCACCTGTTTTGTTCCTGAAGATTGGAATTATTGTAACTTTCCTCCTGTTCGTCCTTATCTTCCAATCTCTTTCGTAGTTGTTGATATTGCTGATTTCTAAAGATGTCCTTGCCTGAAAGCGTACGTCCCTGTACGGAGTGACGGCGAGTTGGCTTATGTCGTCCGCGAACTGAGCAACCAGACCTTATTGGTGGTAGCAGGTCTGCTGTGTATATAGAATACAGCGTGGGGCTGAGACAGCCCCCCTGCGGGAGACCAGCTTCCAATTCGAATTCTGGTCCTGAATAACCATTGATCTTCACATATGCTCTTCGCTCTGTGACATAATCGCAGAGAATTCTCTCCAGATTGCTATTCATCTGAAGATTTAAGATCTTATATTGCATTCCTCTGACCCAGACTTTGTTGAATGTTTTTTCTACATCTCTCAGGACTAGATCAATGTAGTTATTCTCTACTTTGGCCTTTGCTATTTTTTATGTTATTGTTCCAAGTGCCATTGTTGTGTGTCTGCCTTTTCTGAATACGAACTGATAATCATAATCGAGGTCATTTTCTTCAAGATATTCTTTTAGTCTTCTGTTGAGGATTTTCTCGAAGACTGCCCATGAAGTTCAATAGCGATATTGGCCGGTAACTGCTGAGGTGGTTTGGTGGTTTTCCTGGCTTTGGAACGAATATCATTTCTGCTAGTTTATAGCTATCAGGGAAGTAACCGGTGCTTAGGCACGCGTTAAAAATATTATTATTTAATGCTCTGATGGTTATGTTAGGCGCCTTGGTAAGATTAATTCTGGTTATTCTTAAGGGGCCTGGCGCTTTCTGTCTGAATGATTGTATTACGCCTTTGATCTCTTCCGCTGTTATGTAACCCAGAATTTCCTCCCTTTCTCGCTCTACACTTGGTGCTGGAGTGATCCTGTTTATGTTTTCACGCAAGATTGTGTGGACCATTTCGTCTATCTCTGGATTGAAGTCTTCGTCCTCCTCCGGTGTTACGGAGAACACTGATTTCCAGTTATTACGAAAAAGTTCTTCTGTGGTCCTCTCTTCTTGGATTTTTTATCCCCGTTCATTCTTAATTGTTATTTTTTTCTCTCATGGGTGTGCCTTTAAGTCTATTTATTAGTCTCCAGTTCTCTTTTGGTCTTCTTTCTTCGTCTATTTTCTCTATTAGGATATCCCATATGTGGTTTTCCAACATCAATTCTAAGTTAGCTGATCTGTTGTTTCTGGAGCGGTATCCATTTGCACTGCACTTGGCATTGAGGTCTCCCATAAAGATTGTTGGGAAACCTGTGCCAAAGATTTTAAATACTTGCAGGTTGTGCAGTGGAAGGTAATTTTTTCTTGCTGCTTGGTATCCAGTGGCTACTATTACTGGCGTTAATTCCGTTTTAGTTTTTACGGCCAAGTATGACTCATCTAAATTACTAACTTCTTTGAACTTCGGTCCTCTTCTTATTGCTATGGCCGCCCCGTCATGACGCTTGCCTGAAGGGTTCGCGTTTATGACGGTGTAATTGAACAATTTCATTGTTTTTTCTTCTGGATTCACTCCGTGTTCTGATATTAATATTATGTCTGGATCGATCTCTCTAAAGTTATTTCCTAATGTCGATGTTTTACCGATCCATCCTTGAGTATTTATTTGCAGAATGTTGAGCTTTCTTCTCCTTTCTGGTTACATTGTTTATTAAGTTTGGTCGTCTAGAGATCTCTGGACTTCTGGTGGGTCGACCTTTTGTTGGGTTCTGCTTCGCTGCCTTTAAACCTACTATTCTTCATACTTTGAAATGTAGAATGGCAGAGAGTAACGCAGTCGGCAGGGTATATTCGAATTTTATCCTCCAATAAGAGTTTTTCTACTTCTTTCTCGTCTTCTTCTCTTGTCTTTCCTTTGAATGCCCATTTGCATTTAGCTTCTTTAATTGCCTTAATGATGTCGTCCTGTTTCTTGCCTCTCGGGAGGTGAGAGCATTCATCGCTTTAGACTTTAAGCTTCAATTCCTGTGCTTCCATGCGTACTATTTTGTCTCCTTCATTACTTTGCACTGACATGTTTGAAATTACGTTCTCTTCAGTAGTGTGTTCCTCATTGCTCGATGGTGCCAACGCTGAGGCAACGTTGATTTTAAGGATTTCAGATGAGGGGGGGTTGTCAGGGAACCACATCTTCTTCATTCCATATTTCTTTAGCATTGTATTCAGTGTCTTAGCGAAGGTTCCCTGTTTCCCAATATTCATCACATGGGCATAGAGTATGCAGGTGAGCACTTCTGCTGATGCTCCTTGTTGCACAGTTAGGTGGGTATGTGCTTCCTGCATTTTCTTTACAGTTGCTTTAGCCACTCCTGCGTAAGTTGCATTACTTCTACTTTCTTCTTCGTTTCTCGCTTCTCTCTCATTTCGTTCTATTATCTCCTTTCTTTTGGGGCATGCCATTGCCATAGTCCTATGTGGCCCATGACAGTTCACGCATTTTTTGTCCTTTCCTTGCACTGTCTCCATTCGTGGTTCTTCTGTCCGCATTCAGAACATACTGTATCTTTCTCAGTGCAGTCACGCGTCAAGTGGTCCTCCATCTTATAGCAGCGGAAGCACATTTGAATATTAATATGTTTCTCGCGCTCCATGTTCTCTGGGGGAATTCTCATGTTAAACATGAGCAGTCCTCGTTGGAATATCTTTGCTGCCATATCTGTTGTTGCACACAGAATTTTAAAGACGTGTGTGGAGGCAAAATTCAATTATTTCATTTAATTTTATGCCTTCATGATATTTTTCTATTTCTTCTTTCATTTCCTCTTTTTTATGGGAACCCACTCAAACGTCGACTTTCCTGCATATGATACTTTTGTTTGCAGTTATCTGGGTCGGGATTTTGGGCATTAGTCCTATTCTTTTTAGTGTCTCTATTCTTTCCTGGGACACTAATTTTTCTACCTCTTTTTCCTTACTTGAAATTACCACGTAGCCATTTGGGATGTCGATAATTTTGAAGAAAGGATACTTTTATCTGTCCAAATAATGTCTCGCAGAGTTTTCCTTTGTCCGGTTTGATCTCCTGGTCAATTGTCCGTAGAGGTACTCGTAGGCATTCCAGGCTGCCTCCTTTCCCTAGAGGGGGATGATCCCCCATCCTTTTGCTAGCCTAGCGCCTAGGCACCCTTTTCTTCGTTCCTTCCTCCAAAGCCTATGTTTTTTTTCTTCTTTTCTCTCTAAATCTGTAAAAAAGGACAGTGAAAACATTCAAGTCAAAGCGTGGAATAAGGAGGAATTAAGGATGAATTACAACATCAAGGTAAGCACCCTGCCCACTGGAAACAGAAGGAATCTCCAATCAGTACAGAGGGCGCATATATTTCTTCTTTCTTGAAGTTAACGTTAACTTTAATAAAAAGTGAACTTTTCCTTAAGCGCGTTCAAAGCTCCCCGTTGTAAAAAAGAATCCAAATTCCGGCATTCTCAATATTTTTCTTTGAAAGATGAAAGGGAATTTCAGCCGTGGTTACATGCAAACGATTTGAGCCTTATTAACCTTTTAAATCTATCGTTACGCTGATTGTACAATCATTGCAGTGCTTATGTCTAAAAGCTAATTGGTCAATTTGTTAACGCTAAAGTCTGTTATTCCAAAAATGAACATAAGTATGACGATTAAATGTATCTCAATCCTGATTGGTTGAATTTTCTAGTATTATGAGTAAATGAAATGACTATTTATATAGGTGTACTTTTGTAGAAAAGTACACCTGACGGGTACAAGATGGCAAATATCATCTTCATCCCGAAAGGAGGTAAGCCCCCGGATCAGGTGGCGAACTTTCGCCCAATCTCTCTTCTGGAGATGCTCGGCAAGATCTTTGAAAAGATCATAGCAAACAGGCTAAAAGCTCAACTGAGCGAGTTAGGAGCGCACAACCCACAACAACATGGGTTCCGCCAAAAAAGGGGCACCGAAACGGCCCTAGCACTCCTAACGGAAAAAATAGCCTATTGCCGTGCGAATAAGTTCTATGTAGACATTGTGTTGAGGGATGTACAGAAGGCCTTCAACAAGGTCTGGCTGGAGGGATTGCAATACAAAATCCTCAAACTCCAGCTAGATCCAGTCCTGGAAAGGATCCTTTGTGACTTCGTCATGGACAGAAAAACATGTCTCGTGATAGAAGGACACAGAGGACCCGAATTCGAACTAAAGTCAGGTGTTCCTCAGGGAAGTTGCCTGAGCCCTCTGCTTTACTTGGTCTTTACCATCGACCTCCCAAACCCATTGCATAGGGACACGATGTATCTGCAGTTTGCAGATGACATCACCCAGATCGTCCCGTGCCCGGTGAGGAAAGCAAGGGAATAGGCAACGCGAACAATAGCGGAAATTAATAACATCAACCAGTACGAGAGACGCTGGAAGATAAGAACAAACAGGGACAAATTCAAGATCGTCCCAATATGACGCACGTTGACGGACCCCATAATCATTGAGGGGAGGAGATACGGCTAATCCACCGAAGGCACCGTCCTGGGCCTAAAATTCTCCGATCACGGATACGCGAGACACTACACGGAGAGGCGGAACCTGGCAAAGAGAGAAATCTCCAAGCTATACAGGTTTAGAGATCTTAGCTCGGCCAACATCAGGAAGATATACCTGATGTATGTCCGGGCTAAGCTCATCTATCCCACAGTGGTGACTCAAGCGGCAAACAATTCCTAAATGAGAAAAATGCAGAGAGTGCAAAATACAGCATCCCTACTGAAAAATAAGGTCAGAAGGCGAGAACACCGCCATCAGAGGGATCTCCATATTAGTAAGAAACTGGACCCTATCAACATCTTCAACAAGAAACTGGGAAGAAGGGTCTGGTTAACACTTACTAATGATGTCATACCAGAATTACGGGAAATAGGAGGCAGAATGAACATCCCTGCACGACTCCGTGGGAAAGTTACAAGAAGCACCCGATTCCCAAGCACCAAACACTGTACACAAGAAAACATAACAGAGCTATACACCTAACAGACACCAAAGATACAACACAATGGTAACGTGAAAAACAGAAAAAAACATAATACCAAACCCTAAAACACAGGTAAATTGCCGAGCCGAAAGCTTAAAAAGGCTTGAATGCTCAACAATTTTCAACAAAAATAGGTAAAACAACATTTGAAACACGAACAATAAGAAGAACACGCCTGCTACACGTAAAAAATAACAATACATGATAGACAACACATAACAAAATAAGTAAAATACGACAACAAAAAGGAAAAAGTCTGCGATGCCCTCCTACTAGGACCCCCCCATCTTAAAATCTTTTATATATTCACCTACTTTATCTACTTCTATCCAAAATCCTTCAAAGAGTGCAATATACCATCGAAAAGGTCAGTACAGAAAGAGTTATCATTATTATTCAAGAAAAAAAGTTGTCATTACAGTTCGCCATTTCGAGGCTTATTCCAGCTATTTACCAAGGAATAAAGAATCCAGCTATATATATATATATATATATATATATATATATATATATATATATATATATATATATATATATATATATATATATATATATATATATATATATATATATATATATATATTCCTTTTATCCCAAGGAAGCTCGCTGATCACCTAACCCAGCCTTGTTACCGAGACCCTATACATGTACCTCATAGGCATTTGCGCTGCCTGAGTATCACCATGCCCATTCAATCTTACATCTTAAATGTACGAAGGGTGGTCAATAAGTTTTGCAATTCTGATATAGGAAAACGAGATATGAGGAAAAGTGTTTTATTATTTTTCAATATAACTACCCTCGACTTCAATGCACTTGCGCCACTTGTCCCTGAGGCTTCGAATTCCCGACAACCAGAAATCTCCCGACTGCTGTTCAATCCACTCCTGGACGGCGAGCTAGATATCTTCATCGTCCCCAAACCGGCGTCCACGCAGTGCAGCCTTGAGCTGGCGGAACAAAAAGTAGTCACTAGATGCCAGATCTGGACTGTAGGGGAAATGGTTGAGCTCCTCGAATCCGCACTCACGCAGGGCAGCTTGTGCAACTCTGGCCTTGT
Organism: Ceratothoa steindachneri; assembly: GCA_963969495.1. NCBI lineage: Eukaryota > Metazoa > Arthropoda > Malacostraca > Isopoda > Cymothoidae > Ceratothoa > Ceratothoa steindachneri. Next base: position 9,162,375 of record OZ018326.1, on the reverse strand, counting down.
GGACTTTGACGACGTTGAAGTCGATCATGGGGCGTGAGGTTTCTAGGGACCCGACGGGAAGACACCTTGGTCATGGCCAAATTGTCGTGGATGATGTTGATAACACTTCCATGTGATATTCCAAGTTCTCGCTAGAATTCTTCGATCTTCACCCGTCGATTTTCAAGGATCATCCTCTCCACACGGGCCACATTGTCCTCGTTGGTCACGTCTGACGGGCGTCATCTTCGAGGGACTCACAACCATGGCGGAACTCCCTATTCCAGCGAGCAATGGTTGCATAGAAAGTGGCGGTATCGGTGTACACTGCAACCATGCGTTCATGGATCTCTTTTGAATTCTTGCCTTCCTTGGTCAAAAGTTTGATCACTGCGCGGTGCTCAACCTTCTCCATTGTTGAAAAATTTGTGACTGACGATCTGCTATCAGCTACTGCTTCTTAAATAGACGAGGCAGGAGCGTGCGTCTGCAGGTCCTGACTTGTCATAACTTGTCCTAACACCCCCACAAACAGCCATCCCCCTTCCTCTGTTTTACCCTACCGATTTGCAAAACTTATTGACCGCTCCTCGTAGAATATACTGCCGACCACCACGCGCTTTTCTCCATCTCTTCAATAGCTCCTTGAGGATCATCTCTTCCCTCACACCTTCTATTAGTGTTGTCAGGCTTTCGGAAAGGATCGATTGGATATTTAGATTTGTAATAAATAGAGATTACAAAATTCATCAGTTTGAAAAAAGCTGCCTTGAAGAGAGCGTGTATTTCTATTGAAAAGGAAATTAAATTTTATTAGCAATTAGTTAATCAAATTGAATTTTTAACTTAATTGGGATGATCCGTTTGTCAACGTTTTGCAGTATGTTTTTTTCCATGGAATATTATGACCTCACTGCATGGTTGTGCAGGAAACTGCAGATCGTTAATAGACCCACAGTATGCAATCCTTTAGTGGGACCACCTCATATGGATATATTCCACGTGAAGTTAAATTATAATAGAATTCCCCTTCCTAGCTGTTGTGTGGAGCGCTAGCACAGTGGGGGGCTATAAAATTCCCGTTAGCATGCAACAGCCTCCCTCCGTGTAACTTGGTCCCTCATGACAGCCTCAGAGAAAGCGCGCTCCCACATAATTATGGCAACGTTGACGGTCCCAACAGCACCGTCAGAAAATGCATAAGAAAAGTACACTTTAAAAATGATTTAAAAGATCCAGAATCAGACCAGATCTAACTTAACCTAATAAAATCAAACAAAAATTTTGGAAGAAACTCACCTCATTTGTCTTGAAATTTATGCAGATACTTGGTCGAATGCGGGCATTAATAGAAAGCCACGTTCCCTTAAAAGTACTAACGGAAAATGTGCGTGGGGTTTTATGCTCTTTCGAATCCTTTGCAATTTTAACACAGTAAAATAAATTTCTGACCCTGTCTAAATCTACAGATATTGTGGCATGTAGGGTATGTAATATCTCGCGGGATTACATTGTGAGCACAATCTATTTCTAATGCCTGACAATCGGCACCAAACACCGCACGCCATTATACTATATGAACTGAAAACATGGACATCCGCGAATCGAACAAAATATGCGAAAATATAACAAAGAATGCTATTGGTTAATCGCCAAAGACGCATGTGTAGATCGCCTGCAGATATAACAAAGCCTGCTATTGGCTAACTAGCCAGGCCAAAACTTGAAGGGAATAGGGCAAATGCTGCAGAAAGATAAAAATTTCGCAAATAAAAAAAATATCTTCGAAAAGTGAATAACTACGTTATTATTATTAAGTTTCGAATATTGAAAATGGCATCGGTGAGCATCAGTTTAAGATTTAAAACGTTTATATGTCTTTGAAAATTTAAAAAATCGTAATTCTATTAAAACGAATCTTATCCAAAGACGATTCCAAATCAGCCTTATAACACCAGTAAATTACCGGCATTCTCTTGGATATTATTGGGGTACAGCCAGGAGGAAGCCTCTTTTATCTATGGCTAATAGGAATAAGTGATGTGAAGGATATGAGCGATAAGCAGAAACCGAGATTAAGACCGCCGTTAGGGGCTGCATCTCAGGGGCCTCTACCAGCTGGAGTGCCTTCAGAGATTAAATGAAAAGTTATTTCATTTGTCAATGCGAATCAAAGTATCGAGCATATATGCTGATTGCGGCATTTTCCCACTCCATCACCACCGCCTCCATGTCTGTCTACGGTTTATATTCCTTATTCAACAACTCCCTTGCTCAGAGGTCTGCAAGAGCATATTCTGCCCAGGGTCTGTCGCGAGCCTATTACAGGTCTCGATCCATACACCAGTTTTGGGGACTTCGTGTAGTAAAGCCCGTTTCCCGTTTAGGTCCATCAAACTCAGTCTTGCCCTTCTCGCTCCCGCCCTCTCCCCGGTGAACTTTTCCCCTGTCAAATATTTACAAACGCACTCTTTGACATGCAGAAGTCTCTGGTTGACCCGCCTGTGGCACGTGCCATGTTCATTGAACATGTGACTTCTCATGTTTCGTCATGTAATCTCATGATTGGTGTAGGGGCTGTTGAGGTCTTACCGTTATCTATAGTCTCAGAGTCGTTACTGCGGGCAGCTTCCATTTTTACGGCCGTGATTTATGCAGTTTTGTTAGTTTCTTTTAGCATTAATTCACTCTTCCGGTTTATAATATAGTCTGTTTTTTCTTTTTTATAGGTTTTAATTATACTTTTTTAATTAACTAGAAATGTAAATGGTAGTATGCGCGTGTCTTTTTCCGCTCGGTGCGGGATAATAGGTCGCGCCTAGCTTCGTTTCTAACTTAGGTCGGGCTATGCCGGCGTATGCCATTTGTGTATTGTACCTAGGCCCTCTTTTTAATCTTTTTATTACTGTTCTTTTAACTTTACCACTTTTTGTACATGAGGGCTTCGTACCTTTTTATGCCTTGCCTCTCCATAATCTTTTTAGATTTTAGTGACACATACCATACTGTAAATAATAATAACACTGTGTAACACGATTTTTGTCTTTTGGTAGCAACTGTTATTTCTTATTTGCTTGTGTCTAGAATACATGAAAAAACACTTATTTATTTCAAACTTTGCTTTTGTGTCCAGGATAATAATATTTATATGAAATTTACCTCTTTCCCC